>SJYC01038703.1:0-12663 GCA_006408675.1 Madoqua kirkii
TGCATTGGGTATGAATCTGCTCCCCGTCACTGAACTGTAGACTCTTTGAGAACCGCAATATATATAACTCAATGCTTTATGTACATGCATTCACCTAAGAACCCAAAAGCTATGGAGGGTCTACTATCTCCTGGACGCTAAGGGTACAAAGACAATTAAAGCATAGTTTCATGGACCTTACAATCAAGTGTGGGCAAATAGTCCAAAGATAAGACCAGCTCCCTTTAAAAAAAAAAAAAATCAAAACCAGCTTCCTTAAGGCTGACTGTGGAAGGAGCCTGTCCTTGTGGAGAGGAGAGCTTGAGCTGGGCACCCCTGCTCTGGAACAAAAGACCCATCTCTGTCTCAAGCAGCTCCCACTGCTGGCTGTCGTCCCCACCATGCTACGCTTGGGAGGCTCCATGCCCTCAGATCTTCAGCATGGACACACTAATTTTTGTTTAATTTCCCACAGCAGAGCTGAGACCAGGTAGACACAGACAAAGCTCGTCTAAAGACTTGGGGATAATAGGGACTTCCCTGGTGGTCCAGTGGCTAAGATTCTGTGCTCCCAGTGCAGGGGGCCCAGGTTTGATCCCTGGGCAGGGAACTAGATCCCACATGCCTCAACTGCAACTGAAGATCTCACGTGCTGCAACTAAAATAAAAAGATTCCAGAGCTACAACTAAGACCTGGTGCAGCTAAATAAATAAAAATTAAGACTTGGGAAGAATAAGGGGAAATGAGCAGAAAGAGTCAGAGAAGGCAATGGCAACCCACTCCAGTACTCTTGCCTGGAAAATCCCATGGACAGAGGAGCCTGGTAGGCTGCAGTCTATGGGGTTGCGAAGAGTCAGACACGACTGAATGACTTCACTTTCACTTTTCACTTTCATGTATTGGAGAAGGAAATGGCAACCCACTCCAGCGTTCTTGCCTGGAGAATCCCAGGGGCGGGGGAACCTGGTGGGCTGCCGTCTATGGGGTCATACAAAGTCGGGCACGACTGAGGGGACTTGGCAGCAGCAGCAGAGAGTAACAGGCCACTTCACATCTTATGATGTCATCAGCGTGTCTCGAGATGTGCACCTCTTCCAGGAGGCAAAGGTTCTCTGTCACTCCTTGTATTCAGAAGCCCCAGCAAAGCCCTCTCCAGTTCCTGAAACCCAAACCCTGCATGACAAGAAGACAGCAAGCCGCATGCCTCTCGCAGCAGCCCCAGGCAGGCCCACTCATTCCCCTCCCCAGGGGCAAGGAATCGAGGCACCAAAGTGCCTTCCCTACATAGCTACCCGCAAAACACCCATCCCTGGGGCCACACTCACAGGTCAGGGGCCTGGGGATTCTGCGGCCTGGCAGAGCCCTTCCTCCGCTCTCTGCTTACCCTGGTCTAGATGATGTCGTAAGTGTAAGTCTGCTTTGAATGATGCACTCTTCTTTCTTTAACATTTCTTTTTCCTTTTATTGATGTGAACCATTTTTTAAAGTCATTATTGAAATTTATTACAATATTGTTCCTGCTTTCTGTTTTGGTTTTTTGGCCACGTGTCACGTGGGAATCTTATCTTTCCTGACCAGGGGCTGAACCTGCACGCTCTGCTCTGCAAGACAAAATTTCAACCACTGGTCCACCAGGGAAGTCCCTGAACAATGTAATCTTAAAATGTTTTTCTTTTTAATTTTTGGCTGCCCTGGGTCTTTGCTGCTGCACATGGGCTTTCTCTAGTTGCAGTGAGTGGGGTTGAGGGGGGACAAGGGGCCGGGGGGGTGGGGCATGGGCACTCACAGCAGCATTCTTGTCTGGAGCATCCCAAGGACAGAGGAGCCCAGCGGGCTACAGTCCATAGGCTCACAAAGAGTCGGACACAACCGCAGCGACCCAGCACGCCAAACACGGGCATCTCATTGGGGTGGCTTCTCCTGTTGAAGAGCGAGGGTTCTAGGGTTTGGGGTCAGTAGTTGTGGCTCATGGGCTTACTTGCCCCTCAGCATGTGGAATCTTCCAAGATGAGGGATTGAACTCATGTCCCCTGCATGAGGAGGTGGATTCTTAACCACCGGACCACCAGGGAAGTCCTGAATGTTGTACACATAACTGTAGGTACAGACAGACTTCCAGACACACACATCCCATTGCCCACTCGACTTCTCCACTTAGGGGCCTGCCTCACAGACATCTTACTAGGGCAAAAAGGAACTCTTGAGTTTCCCTCCCAAATCTGTTCCTTCCTCCAGCCCTACTTCACCTCCTGTTTTCATCATCTTAGTAAATCACATCACTGTCCATTCAACTACTCAAACCAATAGACACGAATTACCCTTAATTCTTCTGTTACCCTCATCCTCATTGGATCCAGAAGCAAGCCACAAAGATTCTATCTCTAAAGTATATCAAGAATCCGTTTTCTCTCCACCCTCGTCCAGGCCACCGTGGACCGAATGACTCTAAACCCCCTCCAGACTGTTCTACACTCACCCCTTCAATCCATGTTTTTATGTAGAAGCAAAAGTGAGATCTTCCAACTGTGAATAATTACTTGCATCTCAGATCCCTTCAATGCCTCCCAGAGGCTTTCAATCCAAATGTCTTTACCACCTTGCTGCTGCTGCTGCTGCTGCTAAGTCGCTTCAGTCATGTCTGACTCTGTGCAACCCCATAGACGGCAGCCCACCAGGCTCCCCCGTCCCTGGGATTCTCCAGGCAAGAACACTAGAGTGGGTTGCCATTTCCTTCTCCAATGCATGAAAGTGAAAAGTGAAAGTGAAGTCGTTCAGTCATATCCAACCCTTAGCAACCCCATGGACCACAGCCCACCAGGCTCCTCTGTCCATGGGATTTCCCAGGCAAGAGTACTGGAGTGGGGTGCCATTGCTTTCTCCTATCACCTTGCTACAGGCTAAACATTTTCACCCCCTCAAAGCTCATGTGTAAAACCCTAATACGAAGTGGAATGGCATTTGGATGTGGGGCCTCTGGGAGGTGATAAGTCGTGAGCACGTGGCCTTCATGAACTGGTCTCTCCTGCTGGTGGCAGCGTATCTGGCGAGGCCTTTGTGTCTGATGATGCTTCAAGATGTCAAGGCAGCACTTGAAAGTTTAGGTCTTATAGTACATGGATGTAACATCTGTTCAAAAGACATGCAGACATAGTACCTGTGGGTAGAGTGTGTGTGTGTGTGGAGGGAGAGAGATTATTTCATTACATGAGTAAGTGAATGAATTATCAATATTATTATGCTGTGATGGTGTAGGTAAGTACTTTAAAAAAGGAAGTGTTTCAAAAAAGGATCATTCAATAAAACTGAATTTCTACTTTGTTCTCATTCTAAATGGGAACCAGTGAAATTATGTTCAACTTCATATAATCAAAAACTCAAATAATATTAACTTAAACAAGATAGGGGTTTATTTTTCTCTTATTATGGGAAGACAAGAGGTTCAAGATCCAGGGCTAGGTTGGCAACGCCACATCAAGGACTCAGGCTTCTCTTAGCTTGCCGCATTCCATTATTAGTATTTCTAGGGCTGACTTTTCACCTTCATGTTCACAACATTGTTGCTGTGGCTCCAGCCATCAAACTATATTTCAGGTAGAAAGAAGGAAAGACAAAGAACAAATGGACATGAGCCACTGGAGTTAATTTCCTTTACTGAGCTTTTCCTGAAGTCCCACGTGTGGGCTACTGCTCAGAATTAAGCTAAAAGAAGTCCTGGGAGGGACTTCCCTGATGGTCCAGTGGCCAAGATTCCATGGTCCCAATGCAAGGTTCAGTCCCCAGTCAGGGAACTAGATCTCACACACCGAAACTAAGACCTGGTACAGCCAAATAAGGTTTTTTTTTAAAAGGAAGTCCTAGGAGTGCTCTGTTTTGCTTGTTTTTTTAGTTTATGTGTGTGTTTTAGTTTTTTGATTTTTAAAAAGTGAAGTAGAGTTGATTTACAATGCTTCCTGAGTAAAATGATTCAATTATACTTACATGTATATACTTTTTCAGATTCTTTTTCATGATAGGTTATTATAAGATTGAATATAGTTCCCTGTGCTATATAGTAGGTCTTGTTTTTTACCTATTTAATATATAGCAGTGTGAATCTGGCTTTAAAAGGCTTAAAAACCTGGCTTAAAACTCAACATTCAAAAAACTAAGATCATGCCATCTAGTCCCATCACTTCATGGCAAATAGAAAGGGAAAAAGTGGAAGAAGTGACAGATTTTATTTTCTTGGGCTCCAAAATCACTGTGGACGGTGACTGTAGCCATGAAATGATAAACACTTGCTCCCTGCAAGGTAAGCTATGACAAACCTCGACAGTGTTTTGGAAAGCAGAGACATCACTTTGCCGACAAGGATCCACATAGCTATGGTTTTTCCAGTAGTCATGTACAGACGTGAGAGCTGGGCCGTAAAGAAGACTGAGCGTTGAAGAACTGATGCTTTTGAATTGTGGTGCTGGGGAAGACTCTTGAGAGTCCTTTGCACTATAAGAAGATCCAAACAGTCTTAAAGGAACTCAACCTTGAATATTCATTGGAAGGACTGTTGCTGAAGCTCCAATACTTTGGTCATCTGATACAAAAGAGCTGATGCTGGGAAAGATTGAAGGCAAAAGAAGAAGGTGGCAGAGGCTGAGATGGTTAAATAGCATCACTGATTCAATGGACATGAATTTGAGCAAACTCTGGAAGACAGTGAAGGACAGGGAAGCCTGGCATACTGCAGTTCATGGGATCACAAGGAAAAAGCAAGAGAGTTCCAGAAGAGCATCTATTTCTGCTGTATTGACTATGCCAAAGCCTTTGACTGTGGATCACAATAAACTGTGGAAAATTCTGAAAGAGATGGAAATGCCAGACCACCTAACCTGCCTCTTGAGAAATCTGTATGCAGGTCAGGAAGCAACAGTTAGAAAGGGGCATGGAACAACAGACTGGTTCCAAATAGGAAAAGGAGTACATCGAGGCTGTATATTGTCACCCTGCTTATTTAACTTCTATGCAGAGTACATCATGAGAAACGCTGGACTGGAAGAAACACAAGCTGGAATCAAGATTGCCGGGAAAAATATCAATAACCTCTCCTGGGATTTCTTTGGAAGGAATGATGCTAAAGCTGAAGCTCCAGTACTTTGGCCACCTCATGTGAAGAGTTGACTCATTGGAAAAGACTCTGATGCTGGGAGGGATTGGGGGCAGGAGGAGAAGGGGATGACAGAGGATGAGATGGCTGGATGGCATCACTGACTTGATGGACGTGAGTCTGAGCGAACTCCAAGAGATGGTAATGAACAGGGAGACCTGGAGTGCTGTGATTCATGGGGTCGCAAAGAGTCGGACACGACTGAGCGACTGAACTGAACTGAACTGAGTGTCTAAACAAGTGAGTATCTGTTAATCCTAAACTCCTAATGTATCTTTCCCCTCGGCCCCCTAGTCCTGGGAATGTTTTCTTCTGGGCACATTACTACCTTCATCCCCAACAGGGGATTCTGTTTAAAACGACGATAAGAGACTGATAGTGGATAGGCAGCTAACAGCCTGTCCACAGCCCCTGGGAATGAATAGAGCGGCTACAGTCAATGGATAGAGTGGATATTTTAAATCAAGTGTGGAATCAAAGGCCTTTGGGAAGGCCTAGAAAGCAGGAAAACTCCACAAGACATCTTTGACTTAATCTCCACAAGACAGAGTAAAATCAGAAGGAAAGAGAAAAAACGTGGCCATAGGAACAAGAAGGTTCGGTAAGCAATGGCCAGGAAAGGGTAATGGGTCCAGCTCTGGTCTGAAAGGACTGGTCAGGAACAGCAAGTGGTCACAGGGTCATCAATAAGCACAAGCAGAGGGCCTGACCTTGGGAAAGTTACCTGGATAAACTCCTTGGCTCTCAATGTCCTGATCTGTAAAATGGGAGGACTGGACTAAATTATCTCAAAGATCTTTCCCAACTCTAAACTTCTTTTGTAACAGTGGTCTTTTTTCTCTTTTTATTTTAAGCAGTGAAATCTTTCAGACAGATGAAAGCTGACATAGCAAACTGATAAGCTGGCACTGCTCTGAGTGACCTAGGGATGGGGAACCCTGGAGTTCTCTCCACTTGGCCTCAGTTTAAATTCCCGTGGCCCCTGAGCTCCGAAGAGCCCATCTCTACATAGTTCCATGTGTCACTTTCATAATATGATGTTTATTGGTATAAATAAGACAGCAGATATAACCATAGGAAAATTGTTTTCATAACAATCTTAAACTTTCTAAAACCCATGAAATTAACCAGAGTTTCAAATTGTGACACTTGATTATAACTCTCATTTGAAACCATGGGGATATAGGCATCAACTCCACCAAAAATTTGATATTATTTCTTCCAAAATTTATTCAGCAATGTTGGGGTGGATGAAGGAGCTGGGAGGGTACAGAAAAGTTTTCAGAGCAACGCACTTCTTATTTTCTAGGTAGCTGTTTAGATAAAAATGATTCTCAGAGGAAAAAAAACAAACCCTTGCTTTGCAAATACTTGTTTCCTGCGTGCCAGACGTGGCTGCTTCCTGTTTACCACAAGTAATTGCTGGTAACTGGAAGCAAAGACAAGAAAAATGTACCTCTTGTCAGTTACCTGCTGAACTTTCTTTCCGTTACACTTTTCATACTTTTAACATTCCCAAAGTTTTGGTTTTTTAAATGTTTTTCCAAAACATTAATGTATTAAAAAAAAAAAGAAACCAGAAGGGACAGTGAGACCTGAAACCCGTTATCCTCACATGTCTCCCTCCACTGCATCTACCCTTTGAGTATTAGATGACATTTTATGAACACTGATTATTTTTCCTGCCCACACCAGATCTTTTCTGGAGCGTGTCTTTATCTCCATAATCGGTCCACACACCCCGGCTTTGCTGTCTTCCGCTCCACGCTGGAGATCACCACCCAGCTTCTGCATTCTTTTCCAGGCCAGTATCCGGCCTCCTTCTTGATCCTGCTTTTTCTCTCATCACTGTAACCTTTTTTTTTTTTTTTTTTTGCAGACAGGTCTGGAAAACACCATCTGTTCCAATTTTAAGGTCGCGGGGAGGGATCATAAGTCCAGGGACAATAATCTTCCAACTCCAAATCTCAAATACACCGTCAGCCAAAGATTTTTTCCCCCCCTCATTCTTGAATTTTCACAAAGTTCCTCCACAGTCAAAATAAAGGAAATCCTATTTAGGTATTCACGAACAGTCATACAAAACTTAAAAAAAAAAAAAAAGCTTAATAATCCCTTTAGGTTAGAAGCCTGACCGCAACAGCGGTCATATTGTTACTGTGTGGTCTTTTCTCTGACCAGAAGGCGTCCAGCTGTTCCAAGGCCAGCCCCGAGTCAGTTAACCCACTAGTCCTCGTTGCCACAAACAGACAGAGCCGACTTCTAGCTCGGCGCCCGGAGCATCCGCGCAGCCCGGCCCGGCCCGGTAATGAGCTCTCGGCTACGGAAGGTGGTGCTGTTGGATCTGAGGGGCGATCGACGCGGGCCGGGGCTCCGGGAGCAGAGCTGGGAAGGGCTCCTGGGATGCCTAAAGCGAGCTCCCTTAGTTTGGACGCCACACTCGAGGGTGGGACTGCTGGGGACTCCGCGAGTTAGAGGTAAAGGCAGAAGTGCTCCGGGAAGGGCGAAGGCGAGAGGAAACTCAGACCTCTGCTCCGGGCGGGGGCCGGGGGGCACCTTCTGGGGTCGGGGCGCGGGGCGCAGGGTCGGCGGAGAGAAAGGGGGCGATGAAAACCAAATGCCTTTCATCCCCTGGAGACAAAGAGGTGCCTTCTTTGGACAGCAGCTGCCAGCGCCACACGCACCATACGGCGGGGCCCGGGGGAGGGGCGGGGGGCGCCGGGACCCGGCCGCTCAGACGGCCCACAATGCTGGTTGTCATGGCGACGGGCCATCCGTCTGCGGGGCGGCTGAAAGGACCCATTGTTCCGGAGGCGGGCGGCCCGGCTGCGCTTGTTTCTGGGAGACACCTTGAAACACCTCCCGGCCTCGGGAGGGCTGGGGACCGTGGCTGCGGCCTCCACTGGGGTCTCGGACCGCGCAGAGACCCCGCGGCCCCTCGGGCCCGCACCGTAGCCTCCCACGCGGGCGTGCGGCTGTCAGCTGGGGACACGTGCGAGTGTGCGCGCGCACACACATGCACAGACGCACAGACACACGATAACAGCGGCGCGCGCGCGCGCACACACACAGACACACGGTAACAGCTGGCACACGTGCACACACACACACGGTAACACAGCTGGCACACACACACATAGACACATGGTAACAGCCGGCACACGCGCGCGCCCACACACACGCACATGGGCGTGGGCCAGCAGGTGCACCGGAGGCTCATGGGGAAGGCCCAGGTACTCCACCGGTATGAGCTGAAGTCGGGCCAGGGTCCTGGGGGAAGCCCTGCAGAATCACTTCGCAGTCCTGCTGGAAGAGAAAAGACAACAAAATCACGGTGCAGAGCAGATAAAAGTTCCAAGGCATCCTGGCACGTTCCTTTGAAACAGCAAACTGGAGACAGCCTAGAAGTCTGTCCCCTGGGGGCTGGTAAGGTAATGTGGGCACATGCCTCTGATGAAGTGTTGGGCGATCCTTCAAAATCACAGGGCGGCCCATCTGCAGAGATGCAGGAATGTCCCCTATGCTCTAAGGAATAAAGTAAGTGCACAGATATATGCGTGGCGTGTGTGCCTGCGTGTGCACATACATCGCTGTGCACGTGCGTGTGTTCGCATCTCCCTCAGGAGAGCAGCTAGATACAGCATGCAGTGGGCAGATGATGAAAACTTCCTTTCACAGGATAGTCTTTGGGGGCTCTCCCCTGGGTGGTCTAGTGGTTAAGACTTGATGCTTCCAGTGCAGGGGCTTGAGTTCCAACCTTGGTCAGGGAACCAACATCCCACATGCTTCCCAGCGCCGCCAAAATTAAAAAAAAATTTTTTTTTAATTAAAATACTATGTAATCTTTTGTACCTTTTGGATTTTGTCCTATGTACCTTGTAATACCCTCAAAAGAAGTAAACTTCAAAAAGTAACTTTAAAATTGCATTTGAACACTGTCTAATGAGATTTGGAGCTCTCTATAAGGTGCTTGAGCTCTTTTGTAAAAAAATGTTTTAATAAGTATTAATTTAAAAAACAGTACACATGGACAACAAATACCTTTAAGTCACAGAAAGGTAGAGTGATAAAACATCGAAACGCATACTTCCAGGAGCCCACTGTATAATCTATCTGTTATATCAAATTAATCTCAAGGCTTCCCAGTTAAATATCAAATTACATTAGGGTGATTTTTCCTAATTACAGAATGGTGTAAAATCAGTGAAATGAACTATTGAACCCCTAGGACGTGGATGCTTTTTTCATATGGATAAAAATAAAAATCATTATTAATAATAATGAGTTAACATCTATGAGCACTTACTGAATACCATGTTAAGAGTTTGATTTCCATTATTTCTTATTCTATTATTATTCCATTCTTATTCCATTATTTCCATTATTTCTTTCAATCTTCCAAACAAAACATTGTCTGTTTTACAATTGAAGAAACATGGGAGATTGTTCTTTCACTTACGTGATATCACACAGCTAAGAAAGCTGAGGAGCCTAGATTTGAATTCACATCTGACTGACTCTAAAACCTATGTCCTTAACCTCTATATCTCACTTTTTCAATTATGGTGGAAACATAGACTCAGGATGGCTCTAATCCTGTGGCTTCGCAGATTTTTTAAAATTGAAATATAATTGATTTACAATGTTGTGTTACTTTCAGTTATATATATATATATTCAGTTATAAATATAGATATATTTCTTTTTCAAGTTCTTTTCCTTTATAGGTTATTACAGAATATTGAGTATAGTTCCCTATGCTATGCAGTAGGCCTTTGTTGGATAGGACTTCACAAATTGAATAACAGGTTTCTAGCTATTAAGAATTAGACTGTATTTGAGGAAACATAAGCTGTAAATGAGCTTCTCAGGTGGCTCAATGAGTAAAGAACCTGCCTGCAATGCAGGAGATGCTGGAGATATGGGCGTGATCCCTGGGTTGGGAAGATTCTTGGAGGAGGGCACGGCAACCCACTCCAGTATTCTTGCCTGGAGAATCCCCAGGGACAGAGGAGCCTGGCGGGCTATGGTCCATAGGTCGAAAAGAGTCAGACACAACTGAAACCACTGAGCACAGCACAGCGAGGTGTAAACAGTGTCGTGGGCCTATGAATCTTAACTCATGCTCCAGTTTGGTTGTGCAGAGTAAACATGAGGTCTATATTTATGAATAAATAATACTGCCTTTATTTAGGTGTTCATAAATAAATTTGAATTGGAATGCAAACATGCTCATTCCCCTGTGTATTGTCTGGCTGCTTTTGTACTGCCGTGGCAGAGTGGCAAACTTGTAAGATCAACTGTGTGGCCCACAAAGACATATTCGCTGGCTGAGCCAAGACTTGGAAACAAGCTAAAAGTCCATTGACAGATGAATGGATAAAAAAGATGTGGTACATATATACAATGGAATACATGGTCCACTGAAGAAGGGAATGGCAAACCACGTCAGTATTCTTGCCTTGAGAACCCCATGAACAGTATGAAAAGTTATAAAGGCAGGACACTGAAAGATAAACTTCCCAGGTTGGTAGGTGCCCAATATGCTACTGGAGATCAGTGGAGAAATAACTCCAGAAAGAATGAAGAGACGGAGCCAAAGCAAAAACAACACCCAGCTGTGGATGTGACTGGTGATGGAAGTAAAGTTCAATACTGTAAAGAGCAACACTGCATAGGAACCTGAAATGGTCCATGAATCAAGGCAAACTGGAAGTGGTAAACATCGACATTTTAGGAATCAGCAAACTAAAATGGACTGGAATGGGTGACTTAAACTCAGATTACCATTATATCTACTACTGTGGGCAAGAATACCTTAGAAGAAAGGGAGTAGCCATCATTGTCAACAAAAGAGTCTGAAATGCAGTAGATTGGATGCAGTCTCAAAACCAGAAGGATCTCTGTTCGTTTCCAAGGCAAACCATTCAATATCACAGTAATCCAAGTCTATGCCCCAATCAATAATGCTGAAGAAGCCAAAGCTGAATGGTTCTATGAAGACATACAAGACTTTCTAGAACTAACACCCCAAAAGATGTCCTTTTCATTATCAGGGACTGGAATGCAAAAGTAGGAAGTCAAGAAATACCTGGAGTAATGGGCAAATTTAGCCTTGGAGTACACAATGAAGCAGAGCAAAGTCTAACAGTTTTGCTAAGAGAGGAAACTGGTCATAGCAAACACCCACTTCCAACAGCGCAAGAGACTCTACACATGAGAAGTCGCTACATGTGGGAAGTCTTTACACACGGACATCACCAGATGGTCAGTACTGAAATCAGATTGATTATATTCTTCGTAGCCAAAGATGGAGAAGCTCTATATAGCCAGAAGAAAACAAGACCAGGGGCTGACTGTGGCTCAGATCATAAACTCCTTATTGCCAAATTCAGACTTAAATTGAAGAAGGTAGGGAAAACCACTAGACCACTCAGGTATGACCTAAATCAAATCCCTTACTAATATACAGTGGAAGAGACAAATAGATTCAAGAGAATAGATCTGATAGAGTGCCTTAAGAACTATGAATGGAGGTTTGTGACATTGTACCCGAGGCAGCGATCAAGACCATCACCAAGAAAAAGAAACACAAGACAAAATGGTTGTGTGAGGAGGCCTTACAGCTATGAAAAGAAAAGAAGTGAAAAGTAAAGGAGATTAGGAAAGATATAAGCATCTGAATGCAGAGTTCCAAAGAATAGAAAGGAGAGATAAGAAAGCCTTTGTCAGTGATCATAGAGGAACACAACAGAATGGGAAAGACTAGAGATCTCTTGAAGAAAATTACAGATACCAAGGGAACTTTTCATGCAAAGATGGGCACAATTTATGATATGTGCCTATGGTATGACAGAAATAGTATGGACCTAACAGAAGCAGAAGATATTAAGAAGAGGTGGCAAGAATACACAGAACTATGCAGATAGATCTTCATGACCCAGATAATCACGATGGTGTGATCACTCACCTAGAGTCAGACATCTTGGAATGTGAAGTCAAGTGGGTCTTAGGAAGCATTACTACGAACAAAGCTAGTGGAGATGATAGAATTCCAGTTGAGCTATTTCAAATCCTGAAAGATGATGCTGTGAATGTGCTGCACTCAGTTCAGTTCAGTCACTCAGTCGTGTCCGACTCTTTGCAACCCTATGAATTGCAGTGTGCCAGGCCTCGCTGTCCATCACCAACTCACAGAGTTCACTCAAACTCAGGTCCGTCGAGTCCGTGATGCCATCCAGCCATCTCATCCTCTGTCGTCCCCTTCTCCTCTTGCCCCCAACCCCCAGCATCAGAGTCTTTTCCAATGAGTCAACTCTTCACATGAAGTAGCCAAAGTACTGGAGTTTCAGCTTCAGCATCATTCCTTCCAAAGAAATCCCAGGGCTAATCTCCTTCAGAATGGACTGGTTGGATCTCCTTGCAGTCCAAGGGACTCTCAAGAGTCTTCTCCAACACCATAGTTCAAAAGCATCAGTTCTTCGGCGCTCTGCCTTCTTCACAGTCCAACTCTCACATCCATACATGACCACAGGAAAAACCAC
>SJYC01038704.1:0-22599 GCA_006408675.1 Madoqua kirkii
AGAGGTAAGAAGGTTTGTTTTTTGTTTGGAACTTTGCATAGGGGGATAAAACAAAAGCTACTTGTGATAAATTAAAACCATAGACCTGCAACAGACATGAATTTATGATATCTGTATAACTCAGGAACCACAAACTGAGAAACAATCCTTTACAAATGTTCCCAGATTTTTAAGAGCCAAAGAACCCTGGCAGAAACAAATGTGTAAGTGTTCTGAAGGGACCCTTTCACAACTCAGGGCATAAGAGACTCCCATAAACCAAACAACTCCATCCAGTACCACAGGAGGAAACAAATCACTATGAGTAAGAGTCAGCAACTGTTTCAGAGTTAGGAACTCAAAAGCTTGAAATAGTACAACTAAAAAAGAAGATAAAGATATTTAACTTGACTAAGGAGGCAAAAATAATAGAAATCAGAAGGAAAATATAAGCAGATTTCACAAGGAACCAAACAAAACATGTAGTACTGAAGCTAGTGTGCTCAGTTGAATCTGGCTCTTTGGGGCCCATGGACTGGAGCATTCCAGGCTCCTCTGCCCATGGTATTTTCCAGGTGAAAATCGGCAAAGTAATGTCTCAGCTTTTGAATATACTATCTAGGTTGGTCATAACTTTCCTTCCAAGGAGTAAGCGTCTTTTAATTTCATGGCTGCAGTCACCATCCGCAGTAATTTTGGAGCCCAAAATAATAAAGTCTGACACTATTTCCACTGTTTCTCCATCTATTTCCCATGAAGTGATGGGACCGGATGCCAAGATCTTTGTTTTCTGATGCAAAGTAATGCTCAAAATTTTGCAAGCCAGACTTCAGCAATACATGAACCATGAACTCCCTGATGTTCAAGCTGGTTTTAGAAAAGGCAGAGGAACCAGAGATCAAATTGCCAACATCCTCTGAATCATCAAAAAAGCAAGGGAGTTCCAGAGAAACATCTATTTCTGCTTTATTGACTATGCCAAAGCCTTTGACTGTGTGGATCACAATAAACTGTGGAAAATTCTGAAAGAGATGGGAATACCAGACCACCTGACCTGCCTCTTGAGAAATCTGTATGCAGGAAGCAACAGTTAGAACTGGACATGGAACAACAGACTGGTTCCAAATAGGAAAAGGAGCACGTTAAGGCTGTATATTGTCACCCTGCTTATTTAACTTATATGCAGAGTACTTCATGAGAAATGCTGGACTGGAAGAAACACAAGCTGGAATCAAGATTGCCGGGAGAAATAGCAATAACCTCAGATATGCATATGGCAGAAAGTGAAGAGGAGCTAAAAAGCCTCTTGATGAAAGTGAAAGAGGAGAGCGAAAAAGTTGGCTTAAAGCTCAACATTCAGAAAAACCTCTCCACAAAATGAACCAAACTTTCCTTATTTCTGCAATGAAGGTAAAATTCTTCCCCCAATCCCTCATCCCCTGCCCCTGCTTCTGTCCTAAATTCCAGCAAAAGAGGATTGACTCAGTTATACAGAATTTTGTAGGACACCAAAATTAGAACAGTGAGGCTTTGGGAAGTGGGTCCCTCTCAATACCCTGGAAGAGATCAAATATTTTTCCTAGCTCCTGTTTTATTTATGTGTCCTCGCTGGTACTACTGCTTTCTACATAAAGACAAAGACTCCACCTGCCCACCAGTGTTCAAGCTTTCAAAAGCTTTTTTTAAAAAAGTAGTTTTGGTTGTGCTAGGTCTTCACTGCTGCATGCCAGCCTTGCCTAGTTGTAGTGAGTGCGGGCTAGTCTCTAGTTGTGCATAGGCTTCTCATTGCAGCAGCTTCTCTCGTTGCAGGGCACAAGGTCTACTGTGCGCAGGCTTCAGTAGTTGCGGCACATGGGCTCAGTAGTTGTGATGCATGGGATCAGTCGCCCCATGGCATGAGGAGTCTTCCAGGACCAGGGACCAAACCTGTGTCCCCTGCACTGACAGGCAGATTCTTAACCAATGGACCATAGGGAAGTATTCAAATGCTTTTGATTCACGGTGATGAAACAAGAACTGCTCCTGCTGCTGCTGCTAAGTCGCTTCAGTCGTGTCTGATTCTGTGCGACCCCAGAGACGGCAGCCCACCAGGCTCCCTCATCCCTGGGATTCTCCAGGCAAGAACACTGGAGTGGGTTGCCATTTCCTTCTCCAGTGCATGAACGTGAAACAAGAACAGTGCCCTATTTATACTGTATCTACCCTATACTCCATGGACTTGAGTTTGAACAAACTCTGGGTTTGGAAAGACAAGGAAGCCTGGTATGCTGCAGTCCACGGGACTGCAAAGAGTTTGACACTATTTAGCAACTGAACAACAACCCTCTAGTCTATCTTTACTTCCATTCCTAATCTCTCCACATTAGAGGGGTTTTAGTGGTTTCATGCTTTGGTGCTCTCCACTTCTCTATGGCATCTCAGGGGCCAGTTTTAACTAAGCCATTAGAGATTTCCTTAAGTTCATCTGTACTAACTGCAATTCGTTAGTGCTTTGGATATGGCTAAGACTAGAACTGCTGTAGACCTCTCCTTTTATAGGCAATTTTCACGATAATAATTACTTTTAGTGGAAGTAGTTAGACTATTCTTATAACTACCCAGAAGTTCTTATACAGCAAAAGTGTATTTGCATGTATTTTTTCATCCACTTGACTTAAAAGATATCAGCTGGTTATTAATTTATTAAAATAGTGCAAAGGGTAACAATGTCTGTCCTAACACTTACATTTTCACCCCAAAGAACTAATTATTTCACAACTTGATAAAATCCACATTAGGGTCTCTTGGCAAATTAAAATTCTTCATTCTCAAAGAGATGAAATGAGGAGGACACAGTTGAAAAGAAATGTATTTAAGACTGAAGAGAATCAATACAAGTGAAGAGCTGTGGAGTATAGCGGATGAAGGAATCACTGTAGACAAAGCTAAGTGTTAGTCATTCAGTAGTGTCCCACTCTTTGCAACCCCATGGACTATAGCCTGCCAGGCTCCTCTGTCCATGTGATTTCCCAGGAAAGAATACTGGAGTGGGTAACCATTCCCTTCTCTAGGATATCTTCCCAATCCAAGGATAAAACCCTGGTCTTCTGCCTTATAGGCACATTCTTTACTATCTGAACCACTAATGAAACAGCAACAAGACAAAAATAACTGCTGACTGAATGATGTGAGGCCTGTTAAGACTGACTTATCTAAGTGGGTGAGATAAGAGTAAATAATTTTTCTTATACAAACAGAAAACCCCCACAAAACTTTTAATTCTCCCAAGTAGAAAAGATTTTCAAATCAATGGCCTATTCTTGGTAGCTTGACTGGTATCCAATACTGCAAAGTTAATTGAGGCTGAGAAAGCAACTTTAAATATATAACCCCAAAATAGCATGCTGGCCGCATCATCTCTTTTATACATCACCTAGGGAAAGCACCATAGAGCATGATGAAGCTATGTCCTTCCTAACTCATTAGTATCAATATGCTTAACTGTACGTAAACTGGTCGTTTTTTGTTTTTAAGAAAAATACACACTGACAACAGCATCTGTTATTACTAGCACTGGAGTCTGTACATTAAGAGAAGTAAACATATTAGCTCTGGAGCAAGACCGCATGGAAACAAACCTCAGCTTTTCCGCTTACTACTTGGAATAAATTGCTTAACCTGTGACCAGCTTTTCAGGGAAACTCCTATTCGTCCAGCCTCTACCATCAGCCCCACTCAACTTCTCCCGCGGGCGCTGCATCTGGTGACAGCCTTATCTGCCCTTTGGGACAGGAAACCGGAGCCCTCCAGGGTCCTTCGCTGGCGAGGGGCGGAGCCAGAGCTCGATCCACAGTTCTCAGAAGTTCGTTCGGCGCCGCCCCGGCCACAACAAGGTGCAGCTTCCATTTAGAGGACCCTGGCCCAGCCCGGGGGGATTCTGAAGCAGAACGAGGAGACCGACGCGAAGCCATTCTGCCTCCGGTACTCGGAGACCACGGTGGGCTGCCCCACTGAAGCCCGCCGGGCCTGAGAGTAGGCGGGGCTTTCCGGGCGCGATGGCGGCCAGACCCGGCCTGCAGGGCGGGGCCGGCGAGCGCGAGGCCCCCAGGCTGAGGTGTGGGGCTGCCCGAGGTGTGCCGGACACCGAGCTCAACATTTGCCGCCAGCTTCTTTAGTCCTCAGGTCCAACCCGTCGCTTTTCCTGAGCTGTCCTCTTCTCGACCTTCTTTCCTATCTCTTTGTCCCTTTAACTACTTGATGGAAGAGAAAAATAGAACTTTTAAGTCAGGCATCTCTGAGGCACCAGCCAATGGAATAGGTAGTGGAGGAGGGGTCCTGTGATCGCGCCGAAATTCAAAGGCAAAAATAGTTCCGCTCCGGTGCCGCGCGCGGGGCAAATGTAGGAGCAGCTTTGGTGGCGTTTGCCTCTTAGCGCCCGACTCTGGGCAAGACGGACGCACTCTCTGCCCTACTGACTAGCAAGAGCTTCGGCTGCGCCTCAAGCCCAGGCGACCTGACGCAGCGGCGAGGCAGGTGCGTGCGCGCGGCCGGTTGGGCCTAGCCGGGCATTTCTGGCCGGAGATGGGCGTCGGGGGCTGGGGAGCGGAGTAGCAAGTAACTCCAGAGTAAATTTAGTCCTAAAGGGATTCCTAGTAGAATGACTAGTTCCTGTCTGGACTTGGAGTAGGGCGAGCGAGGGTTGACTTTCTGGCCTGGTGGGGCGAGGAAAGAGCCTGAGTAAAAAGCAAAAGCCTTCAGCTATTTATCTGGGGGTATATCTAGTGATATTTAAGAAGTATTTACGGACCACCCGTCCATCCCGCGCCTTCGAGTCAGGCAGTATTCCAGCATACAGCGGTGAATGTAGAAGATGCTACGGAAGATTACATTATGATAGGTTGGGTAGAGCAATAAATAAGTACTGGTTAGTGTCAGCTGTAAGTCCGTGAAGGAAAAAACAGAGGGAAGGTAGAGGGTACTTTTTTATATACGAGAGTCGGAAAGGAACCTGGTTAGGTGACGTTTGAGTAAGACGTGAGTGATATAAAGGAGAGTGAGCCATGTCAGTTTGCGGGAGAAGTGCCTTCTGGGCAAAGAGGATGCGACGGTAAATGATCAGTAATCTGTGTTAGCTGATGTATGATAACAGTGGAAGATTATAAGCCTGGAGAAGTAGGTGGTTGGCATCCAGGTTCAATTAACTTCTTCGTCTGTGCGTGCTAAGTCACTTCAGTCGTGTCTGACTCTTTACGACCCCATGGACTCTAGCTCACCAGGCTCCTCTGGCCATGGGGATTCTCCAGGAAAGAATCCTGGAGTGGGTTGCCCTGCCCTCCACCAGGGGATCTTCCCGACCTAGGGATGGAACCCACATCTCCCGTGGCTCCTGCGTTGCAAGAAATTTCCTTTATCGCTGAGCCACCGGGAAGCCCAGTTAACTTCTAAATAGAGGCTAATTCTTGTATATTTTTAAGTTAAAGATACCTTTACATCAGAGGAAACAGCAAGTGACTTTTATTTTTATTGTGGTGTCACTCTTACGGTGTAGTCTATTTATTATGATCCAGTTTTACATTCCACTTATGCGTTGTTTTTCTGTTTTGTACAGAACTGCTTTGTGGCTTAATTTCTAGCAGAGATTTACCTGTCCAAGTCAGTAGTGAAAATGCACATTAAGTCAGTCATTCTTGAGGGATTCAAGTCCTATGCTCAGAGGACTGAAGTCAATGGTTTTGACCCTCTGTTCAATGCTATCACTGGTTTAAATGGTAGTGGAAAATCCAACATATTGGACTCCATCTGCTTTTTGCTGGGCATCTCGAACCTGTCTCAGGTAAAGTGTAAACTTTCTGATTTATATGAATTTAAGTTTGAGAAACCTCAAGGGAATCTTTGCAAATGGAGAGAACCAGTATTACCAATATTTTCTTCATTTGCATTCTTATGTGAATTATCTTGTACCTCACTGCAGTCCTTTAAAGGTAAGTATTATTACTCCATATTTTAGGTGAGAACTTAAAAAGAGGAGTTGCTTAAGGTTAATCCTCTAAAGAGTTTGAAGCAACACTGAAACTCAAACATGCTCATTCCAGAGTTTGTATGCTTTCCACCTGCACCCACCCTCATTATAACGTCTTTTCAGGATCTACTATTGGGATTGAATGAATAGTGAAATTTTTAGACAGTGTCTTTCCATAAATTTTTCAAATGAGCTCTTATTAAGAAATGAGTAGAAAACAGTTTAGTTCAGGATTAGAAAGGTCCTATGGAGAGAGAGGCCCATTTCAGGTCGATGCCTATTTTCTTTGCTTTCCTTGCCTATGAATACCACTACCTGTTCTTGACTTTTTAGTGGATAGATACTACATGGGTGGTTTTCCAACAGCAAGAAAGCTATTTTTAGTGCTATTTTGTGCAGTACTGAGTTTTGTAACTGATGAACTTCTCCTTTATTTTAGGTTCGGGCTTCTAACTTACAAGATTTAGTTTACAAAAATGGGCAAGCTGGTATTACAAAAGCCTTGGTGTCAATCACCTTTGATAATTCTGACAAAAAGCAGAGTCCTTTAGGATTTGAGGTTCATGATGAAATTACAGTAACAAGGCAGGTGAGTGAGTGACTACTAAACATTTGGTTACCTAAACACTTGGGTGTCTCATGTGCATTTTGCCAATACGGTTACTGGAAAGTTGATGAGCAGAACTGATGGATCAAACACTGACTAGATTTCTTAAGAATATCTTGTTTCACTTAAGCAAATTCCACCATTTACCAAGTGGATTGAAAGGGATTTGAAATCCATCCATACAAGCACTCAGCCATGCTTATTTGAACCATAAACTGTGCACTTGTGTCTCTTTCTGTGCTGGAACACCTGTAGTTCTTAGATCTCACTGTTTTCTGAGGTAACCTATTCTATTTTTGGAAATTAGAAAGTTATTCTTATAAATTGAGCCATACTGTAGTGCTGTTTTCAGATTTTACACATAGATCCTAGTTATCTTGAGAGCACCAAGAGAACATGTAATTTATTCTTTATTTCATTATATCAGTGTTCTTCTGTAAGTCTGTTTTTAAGCTAAATTCTTTAGGTCTTTCAATTGATATTTAGTTGTTTCTAGGTCTTCCACTTGTGTCATCACATGGAATGCAGATTTGCTCCAGTTTTATTTGTACACACACACACACATATTTTAATGGTTGGCACTTCAAATTGCATGTGCCAGAATTGGTCTGGCTGGGACAGGATTAAGCTGAATTGTCACTTCTTTCATTTTAAGTACTCTACTTCTATTTTTCTCAATATGATGTTGAAGAGTTCATGATATATTATGAACTCATGTCTGATTTACTTAAAATGACTCTTAAGTTGTTCATGTTATTACTTAGCCATATACTGCCGTTTCTGCATCTAAGCAGGTTCTTGAAACCAGTGGAGGACCTTAACATTTGTCCCTTAAAATCTTTTTATCTTGTTATAATCAGACTGTGTTTTCAGTTTGTCAGAGTTTTATCTTTAAAAATTGTTAATTCTCATTTATTTTTCATCTTAGCATTATGTAGCTTATAGGTTTCCATCTCTATGTTAATGAAAACTCTAGTTAAAAAAAAAAAGATTAACTAGATTGGGACAAAATCCTGTTATCTGTCTTTAAACATCTATCAAATAATTACCTTTTCAGGATTTGAAGAAAATCTGCTACTAATTTGCCCAAAATTCCTGTCCTCTTGTGGTCCATATAACTGTTTCTTCACCAGAATTTTGTTATAAAGACTTACTTGCATTTCTTTAGGATATATTAGGATTGTTCAAATATTAAGAAATGATCTACTACTCTAATACTGTCAGGAAAAGGAGTGAACTCATATTTATTTAATATTAAGTGCTTGATGTGTGCTGGGCATTCTTAAATGCACTGGGAAATAACAGATAGAAAGAATGAGAAACAAATCTTGTCTTTAAGGACTTCAGCAAATGGATGAGGCAATCATACCTCCAGAATGACAGTGTACATGCTGTAGTAGACTGAACAAGCTGTTATCTAGTATAAGTTGTTCATATTAAATCCATGCTGCAGTTCCATGATTATTCTTTTCTTCCAAATATTCACAAGTCTTATCTGCTATTAATAGCTTTAGAGTCTTGACAAGGATTGTTACTAAAACTTTGTGTCTTTTGTTTTTGCTATTTGACTCCTTTGGAAATCAAAAAGTAGAGGAAGATGGGTCAGCCTCTGAGTATGGAAAGTTGTAGAAGAGGGTCATCAGGGATAGAAGCTGCATTCTGTACATCCTTGGAAACATAAAGGTGGAAGGCACCTTAAAGACCTTGTCCACTGCATGGGAGGTTAGGAGGCCCTAGATTAGAAGCCAGTCTCACATCGTTTTTGACTATGTTATACTTTCTTCACTGTTTACCCTAGATTTCATTTTATTTATCATTAGTTGGAAAAAACAAATAAAAGATAATGTATTTGGGAATTTATCATCTTAGCTCAAGATATGTGTGTTCATTTATGTCTTTTAAAATTATTTCCTTTGCAGGTAGTTATTGGTGGCAGAAATAAATATTTAATCAATGGAGTAAATGCAAACAACACTAGAGTATACGATCTCTTCTGTTCTGTTGGTCTTAATGTTAACAACCCTCACTTTCTCATCATGCAGGTATTTTGTTTGTGGACTTATATCTCTTTCATAATAGTTTTGGCATCTTTTTTTAACTTATGGGAGAAATACTTGTGTTTGGATTTTTCATTTTTTAATTTGCTGTTAGGCTGATATTTGGGCACCTGTTAATCAGTGTGGGTTAGTTATTTGTACTTATGTGTTCTGGTATATTGCATACATTTGAATTTTGAAGAATATCTGGAATTAATTTTTTTTGACTTATCATGAAGGGCTATTCTAAAAAATCAAGAAATGTTTAGTAATTATGCCAACATTTATTTACACGCTTACCAATTTTAGAGCTGGAGACTTACACATCATTCCCTGTCTCAGAAAAACAGTCTTGAGTTGACTTTGTATTATGTAATTTATATCACTAGTAAAAAAGTAAATAGCAAAATTCTAGAATTATAAGCTACCCTTGTTCTCAAATCTTAAAAAAGAAACATCTTTTCATGTAGGTGGGAGAAATAACTTCCCAAAGATTTGTATATTAGGATATAACAGCTTTAGTACAGATGAACATGTACGCCTTTAGGTTATTCTTTCAGAGTTTATTGTTATTACAGTAAGTTTGTCATTTTATTTTCAGGGCCGAATTACAAAAGTGATGAATATGAAACCTCCAGAGGTAAGAGCACTCTTTAGGCACAGTAAAAATAGTAATTGTAGGTAACTATCCTAACCTTTTAACTAATCAATTTTTAAACATTTTTCCATTATTAAAATTCTTGGGAATGTTTATTTAAGAATGATTAGTGGAGAAAATAATTTTGTTTTTTAATATTTGACACCATGCCCTAGTTTTTTTTAAGTGATATAATGTAAACTTTCAGAGGCTTAGTTTCCTCATTCGTAAACTGGAGTCCATAACCTTTACCTCTAGATCTGTTCTGAGGATTAAATCAGAATCTTTAAAAGAAGTAAAAGGAAAGTCCTAGGACCTTGTTAAGCAGTTTTTTTAAATTTTTTTTTTTTTAATTGAGATATAATTGATTCAAATAGTTTCAGGTGTACACCAAAAAGGTATGGTATATATACAGTATTCAGTATATATGTATATCACAAAATGATCACCGCAGTTTAGTCAACATTAATCACTGTATCAGTGTGTTACATTGATGTGATCATCTTTCAGAATTTTTTTTTGAAGATGAGAACTTTTAAATTATACTCTCTACAATGATCAAATATGCAGTTAAGTATTATCAACTATAGTCAGTCACTGTGCCGTACATTACATCCCCAGGACCTTTTATTTTATAACTAACACTTTTAACTTTTGCTCACCATCTGTCCCCCACCTCTGTCAGCCACTAATCTGTTTTCTGTATCTGTGAGTTCAGTTTGGGGGGGCTTTTTTTTTTGGAAAGATCCTACATGTAAGTGAAATTACACTGTATAGTCTTTCTGTCAGACTTATTTCACTTAGCATAATGCCCCTGTGTTCTATCCATGCTGTTGCAAATGGCAGGATTTCCTTTTTGTATGCCTAAGTAACATTGTATTTAATTTATATATAAATATTGTATTCTTTATCCATTCGTCCATCAGTGGACACTTAGGTTGTTTCCATGTTTTACTGTAACAAATGATGTTGCAGTGAACATGGAAGTATGGATATCTTTTCAAATTAGTGTTTTTGGTTCCTTCAGATAAACGTCCTGAAGTGGAATTATTGTATCATATGGTAGTTCTATTTATAATTTTTTGAGGAACCTCCATGCTGTTTCCCATAATGGATACATCAGTTTACAGTCCCACAGACAGTATACAAGTTTTCCCTTTTCTCCGCATCCTAACCAGTCTTTGTTATTTTTTGTCTTTTTGATAAAAACCATTCTAACAGGTGATGTCTCATTGTGGTTTTGATTTGTATTTGTGGATGGTTTCCTTTCCTCTGCAGAAGCCTTTTAGTTTGATGTAGTCCTGCTTATTTATTTTTGGTTTTAGTGCCTTTGCTTTTGGTATCAAAAAAAAAAAAAAATCATCACTAACACAGATGTTGGGAGCTTACCACTTACTCTTTTTCTAGGAGTTCTATGTGCCTATACAGTATTAAAAGAAATTTTAGTTCTAAAGTAGCTTTTCTCAGCTGGTGTTCCATGTCAGAGTTAAACCCTATAGGAAGAGATTTGAGTGAAATTAATTCATTAGATATACTGGATTGCTTAAGACTTACTTTTGTTTTAGAGCCCCCTTGAGAAGAGTTGATATGAAAGAATAAATGTTTTGCATAAGAGCAAAGGCTCTTTGGCATTTTTATCTATGGAGAACTAAAAAGATGACTGATAATTGCTGATACTAGTCTGATTTAACCATAGGTTACACTTAACTTTCTTCAGATAACATCTTAAGGGAAACTTCTCATTCAAAATCTGCCCAATATATAGAAATCAAACTAATTTTCAGAGAAATAATCCTCTTGAGGTAGGGATTGATAGTGATTAGAAGCTTCTGATAAAGGAGTGCTAAAAAATTGTCCTTATAAAATCATAATTAGTGTTTGCCTTTTTCAGTGTACTCATGTGAATTATTTTACTTCTCAATGACACTGAGATACTTTCAGTCCTCCGCAGATGAAGAAAGAGAAAAACAGGGAAAACTAAATTACTTGCCCAAGTTCTTAAAGTATCTGCCACAGTTGGAATGTAAATGTTAGGCCATGCTTCATCTTTGTAGGGACAAAAGAGCTAAAGTCTCACTTGGAACAGTTTTAAGTAGAAATTTATGCATTGAAATATTAGTTAGCTTTTACTTTCTTCTTATATTTGAAGGAAAAGAGAAAGGAGGAATGAAAGGTTGTTGCTAAATGAAAAAAGGTGGCTGGGATTCTTGGCCTCCAGAGGAGAAGAATTCAATCTGGGGCCAGAGACAAGGCTTGATCACTCAGAGCTTTGTGTGATGAAGTTTTATTAAAGTATAAAGGAGATAGAGAAAGCTTCTGATACAGGCATCAAAAGGGGGCAGAAAGAGTACCCCACTTCTAATCTTCAGCTGGATGTTATATAGCCACTAGCAGTCTGTTCTCTTGCCTGGAGAATCCCAGGGACGGGGGAGCCTGGTTGGCTTCCATCTATGGGATCACACAGAGTCAGACATGACTGAAGCGACTTAGCAGCAGCAGCAGTCTGTTAATGAAATAAAGGAATGTCTTAAAACTCAGAATGGGACCAGGCCCCTCACCTGTAAGATGCATTTTGGGATAACCTTGGCACCAAATGGTTCATCCTGGGCCACAAAATGATTAACTTGAATCTTGTAGAAGGACAAATTACCATACAAATAGTTTCATTTACATAGATTCAGTCCAGTCCAGTCGCACTTTCGTTTCTGACTCTCTGCAACCCCATGAATTGTAGCACCCCAGGCCTCCCTGTCCATCACCAACTCCTGGAGTTAACTCAGAGTCAGGTCCATTGAGTTGGTTATGCCATCCAGCCATCTTATTCTCTGTTGTCCCCTTCTCCTGCCCCAATGCCTCCCAGCATCAAAATCTTTTCCAGTGAGTCAACTCTTCGCATGAGGTGGCCAAAGTACTGGAGTTTCAGCTTTAGCATCATTCCTTCCAAAGAGCACCCAGGGCTGATCTCCTTTAGAATGGACTAGTTGGATCCTCTTGCAGTCCAAGGGACTCTCAAGAATCTTCTCCAACACCACAGTTCAAAAGCATCAATTCTTTGGTGCTCAGCTTTCTTTATAGTCCAACTCTCACATCCATACATGACCACTGGAAAAACCATGGCCTTGACTAGACAGACCTTAGTCGGCAAAGTAATGGCTCTGCTTTTTAATATGCTCTCTAGGTTGGTCATAACTTTTCTTCCAAGGAGTAAGCGTCTTTTAATTTCATGGCTGCAGTCACCATCTGCAGTGATTTTGGAGCCAAAAACAAAGTCTGACACTATTTCCACTGTTTCCCCATCTATTTCCCATGAAGTGATGGGACCAGATGCCATGGTCTTCATTTTCTGAATGTTGAGCTTTAAGCCAACTTTTTCACTTTCATCAAGAGGCTTTTTAGTTCCTCTTCATTTTCTGCCATAAGAGTGGTGTCATCTGCATATCTGAGGCTATTGATATTTCTCCCGGTAATATTGATTCCAGCTCGTGCTTCTTCTAGCCCCAATGTCTGAGTATAACATACTCGTTTTCAAGTAGGTCTGAGCCAAGAGGCCAAACTGACTTGAAGACAGAGTCTGGGGTAAATGCATAGTACATTAGCATAGCTTAAGACAAACATTTTCGTAAGAAAAATGCATTGGTTATCTCAAGGTTTGAGAATAGTTAACTTCAGGTGAAACCAGGTGTCATTATGGCAACACAGTATGTTAAAAGAAACCTCCTTTTAAATATGTATAGAGAAGGAAACATATCGCCAGTTTGTTTCCTCTTACCAGTTAAGAGAGATAAAAACATCTTAAACTTGCAGGCTATTTCCTCCCTTTGGAGACCCCTGGCCTTCCTGCCTGTTACCCTCTCAGGAATTACTGGCTTCAGTTTTCAAAGATATGTACTCTGGAACCTCAGGGTAACATAAAGTTTGATTTTAGAATTGGAGTGAAGGCCAGAAATATTTGTTGAATCTTAGGGTTATAGATAATATGTACATTTTTTTAATGTACTTAACTGTTATGGTCCTTAACTATTTTGTTAAGTTGCTTCATGGCATTAAGGCCTTAAGTAATATCCTAATGTAAATTCCAATGAAACTCACTGGCTTTGATTCTTAAAACATTAATGCAATTATCTTTCCAGATTTTGTCCATGATAGAAGAAGCAGCTGGAACCAGGATGTATGAATACAAAAAACAAAATGCTCAGAGGACTATAGAGAAAAAGGAGGCTAAGCTGAGAGAAATTAAGACGGTAACTAAATTTATATAAAATAATTTTAGGGAAGAGAGTACTTTTCTTTTAGAGTTTCTCTGCTGTAAAAGAGGAAAATTTTACCACACCTGTGCTCTCCCCAGCCTTTGGTCAGTTTTCCTTAGTCTTCTCCATTTTAAATTTAATGGTACCTCACATACTCAAAAATACTTTTTCCTTTATTTTCCAGATACTTGAAGAAGAAATTACTCCAACCATTCAAAAATTAAAAGAGGTGTGTACTGTATACGTGGGAACAGCCCACTAGAATGTCTCTCAAAATTGGTGATGCATCCATGATGATACTCATGGGGGTGACACGTGTACCACCCCTCAGAAATGTTTCTTGGAGATGAGATAAGGAGTTAGCATTGATAGTCCATGTTCAACCTTCTACTTATAGGAGACAGTGCATTTTTTATCTGTTAAGTCATAATGGTTTTAGAGATTGACTGTCATAATCTCAGGAAACAACATGCCAGATTTTCATTCTTTGTTGAAGACAAATGTAAATCTAAATTTTCCTGGAAAGTTAGAATTGAGTGGAATAAATATTTCTTAAAGGTATGGTACTCTTAGAAACTCTTGGTAGAGTGAGTAACTTCTAGGGTAAGAGGGGCTATCACTAAAATTACTGCTATCAAGGCAGTTGGTAGACAATAGGTATTGAAACAGATGGCTGTTTTCTGTATAATCTTTGCACTTCTGACATCATATCACTGTTTCAGTAAAATTATTTTAAGTCATGTATTTATAAATTTCTTAAATGTTCATTAAAATTTGATACTTCT
This sequence comes from Madoqua kirkii, assembly GCA_006408675.1. NCBI lineage: Eukaryota > Metazoa > Chordata > Mammalia > Artiodactyla > Bovidae > Madoqua > Madoqua kirkii. The sequence goes on from SJYC01038704.1 coordinate 14,290, forward strand.
CAAGCTCTCTTCTGAATCTATACAGTAACATAGATGTAATTGGAAAAACTGAAAAATTGTGAACTTGAAGGTTCTGCTTTTGTATGTATGATTTAGTAGAAAAAAACTAGTTCACGAGTTTAAATCTAGGTGTCATATTTGATTTTGCCAAATTCTATATCTAATAATATGAAGAGCTTATTTAATCACCCTTAATTTGTTTCTTCATCTGCAGATTAGGAATTTTCATTGTTAAGTTTGTCCTAGTAGGTCCCAATGGGAATCAAGTTTAGTAATATGTGAGCAAATATATATAGTTATATGAATTAATATAGGGTGGGCATCTTGGTAATAGTACTACAAAATACATTTAATAGTGTATCATTATGGTTTTACAGTTCTGTAGACTTACTCCCACTAGTTCTTTGTTAATCCCAACTGTGTGGTTATATTTGAGAAGACGTAGCCACAGAGACTTCACTAAGATGACATTACTATTGAAAAAGCCACAGTTCTAATGTTGTTTGAAGTTTCCTAAAATTAATAGTCCATAATTACCCAAATTTAAGACAAAATCCATTATATTTATTGTGTAATGGGAAATTTTTTATGTGTTGCTGTATTTAAATTCTTTCAAATTTGGTTAAAAATATTAATGTAGTTATATTTTATTGGTGATATCTCTTTTAGGAAAGATCTTCCTACTTGGAGTACCAAAAGCTATTGAGAGAAATAGAACATCTGAGTCGTTTATATATAGCTTATCAGTTTTTGCTGGCTGAAGATACTAAAGAACGCTCAGCTGAGGCATTAAAAGAAATGCAGGATAAAATTAAGAAGCTTCAAGAAGAAGTGTCTGAGAATGATAAAAAAATAAAAGCACTTAGTCATGAAATAGAAGAGTTGGAAAACAGAAAAGATAAGGTCAGACATGTGTAAGAATAATAATACACTGAAAAATATTAGATAATGTATAGTAACTATTTTGGGTTTACTGGGCATTGTGTTCTCTATTGAAAAAAAATTATATTAATGTATGATAATGATTTAGTTTCAGTTCAGTTGCTCAGTTGTGTCTGACTCTGCGACCCCATGGACTGCAACACACCAGGCTTCCCTATCTATCACCAACATCTGGAGTTCACTCAGATTCATGTCCATTGAGTTGGTGATGCTATCCAACCATCTCATACTCTGTCATCCATTTCTCCTCCTGCCTTCAGTCTTTCCCAGCATCAGGGTCTTTTCAAACGGGTCAGTTCTTCACATCAGGTGGTCAGAGTATTGGAGTTTCAGCATCAGTCCTTGCAGTGAAATTCAGGACTGAATTCCTTTAGAGTGGACTATTTGGATCTCCTTGCAGTCCAAGGGACTCTCAAGAGTTTTCCAACACCACAGTTCAAAAGCATCAATTCTTTGGTGCTCAGGTTTCTTTATAGTCCAACACACATACACAACTCTTGGAAAAACCATTCCTTTGACTAAATGGACCTTTGTTGGCAAAGTAATGTCTCTGCTTTTTAATATGCTATCTAGGTTGGTCATAACTTTTCTTCCAAGGAGCAAGCATCTTTTAGTTTCATGGCTGCAGTCACCATCTGCGGTGATTTTGGAGCCTAAAAGAATAAAGTGTCACTGTTTCCATTGTTTCCCTATCTATTTGCCATGAAGTGGTGGAACCAGATGCCGTAATCTTCATTTTCTGAATGTTGAGTTTTAAGCCAACTTTTTCACTCTTCTCTTTCACTTTCATTAAGAGGCTCTTTAGTTCTTAACTTTCTGCCGTAAGGATTGTGTCACCTGCATATATGAGGTTATTGATATTTCTCCCGGCAATCTTGATTCCAGCTTGTGCTTCATCCAGCCCAGCATTTCTCATGATGTACTCTGCATATAAGTTAAATAAGCAGGGAGACAATATACACCCTTGATGTACTCCTTTTCTTGTTTGGAACCAGTCTATTGTTCCATGACCTGTTCTAACTGTTGCTTCTTGACCTGCATAAATTTCTCAAGAGGCAGGTCAGGTTGTCTGGTATTCCAAACTTTCAGAATTTTCCACAGTTTGTTGTGATCCACAAAGTCAAAGACTATGGCGTAGTCAATAAAGCAGAAATAGATGTTTTTCTGGAACTCTGTTGCTTTTTTTATGATCCAGCAGATGTTGGCAATTTGATTTTTGTTCTTCTGCCTTTTCTAAATCCAACATGAATGCCTTTTTGAAATCCAACTTGAACATCAAGAAGTTAACAGTTCATGTACTGTTGAAGCCTGGCTTGGAGAATTTAGAGCATTCATTTACTAGCATGTGCTGCTGCTGCTAAGTCAATTCGTTTGTGTCCGACTCTGTGCGACCCTATAGACGGCAGCCCACCAGGCTCCCCCGTCCCTGGGATTCTCCAGACAAGAACACTGGAGTGGGTTGCCATTGCCTTCTCTAATGCATGAAAGTGAAAAGTGAAAGTGAAGTCGCTCAGTTGTGTCCTGCTCTTCGCGATCCCATGGACTGCAGCCTACCAGGCTCCTCCGTCCATGGGATTTTCCAGGCAAGAGTACTGGAGTGGGGTGCCATCACCTTCTCTGACTAGCATGTGAGATTGAGTACAATTGTGCTGTAGGTTGAGCATTCTTTGGCATTGCCTTTCTTTGGGATTGAAATGAAAATTTACCTTTCCAGTCCTGTGGCTATTGCTGAGTTTTCCAAATTTTCTGGCATATTGAGTGCAACACTTTCACAGCATCATCTTTCAGGATTTGAAATAGCTCAACTGGAATTCCATCATTTCCACTAGCTTTGTTAGTAGTGATGCTTCCTAAGGCCCAGCTGACTACGCGTTCCCGGATGTCTGGCTCTAGATGAGTGATCACACCATCATGATTAGCTGGGTCTTGAATATCTTTTTTGTGTAGTTCTTCTGTGTATTCTTGCCATCTCTTCTTAATATCTTTTGCTTCTATTAGGCCCCTACCATTTCTGTCCTTTATTGTGCCCATCTTTGCATGAAAAGTTCCCTTGGCATCTCTAATTTTCTTGAAGAGATCTCTAGTCTTTCCCATTCTTTTATTTTCCTGTATTTCTTTGCATTGATCACTGAGGAAGGCTTTCTTATCTCTTCTTGCTACTTGGAACTCTGTTTTCAAATGAGTATATCTTTCAGTTCACTTTTGCTTTTCACTTCTCATCTTTTCACAGCTATTTGTAAGGCCTCCTCAGACAACTTTTGCACCTTTTTTACATTTTTTTTTCTTAGGGATGGTCTTGATCCCTGCTTCCTGTACAATGTCACGAATCTCCATCCATAGTTCTTCAGGCACTCTGTTCATTGGATCTAATCTTTTGACTCTGTTATCTCACTTCTACTGTATAATCATAAGGGATTTGATTTAGGTCATACCTGAATGGTCTAGTGGTTTTCCCTACTTTCTTCAATTTAGGTCTGAATTTGACAATCAGGACTTCACGATCTGAGCCATAGTCAACTCCTTCTCTTATTTTTGCTGTCTGTATAGAGCTTCTCCATCTTTGGCTGCAAAGAATGTAATCGATCTGCTTCGGTATTAACTGTCTGGTGATGTCTATGTGTAGAGTCCATAGTTTATTAAAAATAAATATATATAAATTATATGCTAACAGATTTTTAAGTATGTGCTTTGAATTGGGTGCATTTGATTATAGGAAGTTGGAGGTATACTTCGATCTTTAGAAGATGCTCTTACAGAAGCTCAGCGAGTTAATACTAAATCTCAAAGTGCCTTTGATTTCAAGAAGAGAAATCTGGCAAGTGAAGAGAACAAACGCAAAGAACTGGAGAAAAATATGGTAGAGGTAAGCAAATGAGAAGTGTAATTTAATTCTAGTATAATACATTCCTACATTCTGTTAATATTTACTGAGTGCCTGCTATGGACCCAGGGTAATTGTTTAGACTAGGATGTAGCAACTGACAAAATGACAGTAATGAACAAAATGCCTTGTGGGTCTTCATTCCAGTGAGGAAAATGATGATAAAATAAGTGAAATATGAAGTATGTTACATAGTGGTAACTGATGAGAAAAAAAGCATGGATAGGGTTAGTATGGAGCAGAGAGGTGCAGTTTGGAATTTTAAATTGGGTAAACATTAAAGGTCTCATTGGGAGGTTTGTATTTCATTAGAGACCTGAGAGTGATCACAGAAGGATGTGGATAGGTTGGGAGGCTGTGGGGGGAGATGTTCCAGACAAAAGAGCAGCAGCTGTGCCCAAGTGCCTAAGATATTGGGAAAGCAGAGAGAAGTAAAGCTGGCTACCAGTGAGTAGTAGAGATGGGGTATAGGATCACATGTGATTTTGCAAAATAGGTGAAAGGCTTTGCCCTTTATTCTGAGTAGCATGGGAATCTGCTGGAGTTGGTTGAGCACAAGGGTGACATTTTAATATTTTAGTAATACTATTCTTGCTGTTTTGAGGATAAATTAAAGGGAAGAAGTAGAGAAACTAGGTAATAGTCCTTGGATAGATGCAATAGAAGGTGGACTATTAGAGAAGCTGTAGGATTTTATATGTACTTTAAGGGTAGGCCAACAGATATACCCAGCAGATTTTTTTTTTAAATTATAGTTCATTGGTTTAGAATGTTGTTTTCTGCTGTACAGCAAAATGACTCAGTTATACATGTATTTTCTTTTTTTGTTTTCTTTTCCATTATGGTTTTCACAGGATATTGAATGTAGTTCCCTTTGTCATACAGTAAGACCTTATTGTTTATCCGTCCCATCCATAACAATTTGCACCGGCTAATCCCAAACTCCCAGTCCTTCCCTCCCCTTCCCACTCTTCCCCTTGAAAACAAGTCTGTTCTCTGTGTCTGTGAGTCTATTTTGTAGATAAGTTCATTTGTATCATATTTTAGATTCCATATATAAGTGATATCATGATGTTTGTCTTTCTCTTTCTGACTGACTTCACTCAGTATGATAACCTCTGGGTCCATTCCTTGGTATCCATTGGTCCAATGGCAATTTTTCATTCTTTTTAATGTCTCAGCAATATTTCAGTGTGTGCGTGTAACATCTTCTTTATTGGTTCGTCTGTCGATGGACATTTAGGTTGCTTCCATGTCTTTGCTACTATAAATAGTGTGCAGCAGATTGGTGTTTGAATATGAAAGAGGACTGAAGGATAGCTCCGGAGTTCTGTTGTTGACAGTTTGAAATATGGTCACCATTTGTTGAATGGCGAATAATAGGCTTGAGGAGATAGTTAGACATCTAAGTAGAGATATTTGTTTGATAGTTTAAAATGTGAACTTTGAATCCAAGTTAGAAATGCAAATCAAAATACATATTTTAGCATGCACCAGGGCTAATGGTCAGACTCTTTATATATACTCATTTCTTCAGTGATCCCATCCAGCCCTGTACCCCTCAGTACCATCTACATGTTGATGCCTTTCAAACTTATAATTAATCGTGACTCCTTTGAAGGACTCATTTGTCCAACTATTTAATTGACATTTTTATATGGATGACTTTAAAAAATTTAAAACTTAACATATCCAAAATAGAACTCTTAAATTTTCCTCACCTACCGAAACCTGCCTGAGCTACTGAATTTTCCTCATGTAAGTAATGATGCTGTTCACTCCAGAACCTGGAGTCCTGAATTTTCCTCTTTCTCCCAACCCTGTGGTATCTAATTCATCAATAGATTTTGTTGATTTTAAAAGTGTATCCGAATATCCAGATATATGTGTATATCCAGAATATAGCCACCTTTCACGCCTCTTTCTCTCCTCACATGGTTCATGCCATCACCTCCCAGGAAGGTACTCAGTAGTATCCTCATTAGCTGCCTTTTTTTACTTGCTCACTGTGTTCCAGCCACAGTTCCTCCAATACCAACCATATTCCTTAGAGCTTGGCAAGAGTACCATCCTCCTAGTATTTGCATGGTCACACCTTTTGTTTCATTTAGGTTTCTGCTCAAAATGTCATCACTAAAAGGCCTTTTCTCATTACTCTTAAAATAGAAGTTCCATATTGTTTGCTTTATTTGTTTACTATGTCTTCCACCTTAGAAATGTAGGCTCCCTGAGGACCCTGTGTCTTTAATGTCTAGAATAATGCCTGGTACATGGTAAATACCTAAGAAATACCCAGTGAATCATGAGTTAAGTGAGCCAAAATTCTGATCATTTTCATGTAAATATGACTAGATTTTTTTTTTTCTTTTAGTACAGGTATTTTGTATAGCGTTAGATATCTGGTTATTAGAATTTAAGTGGGAGTGTTAGTCTTTCAGTCGTTCCAACTCTTTGTGATCTGATGGACTGTAGCCTGCTAGGCTCTTCTGTCCATGGAATTCTACAGGCAAGAAGACTGGAGTGGGTTACCATTCCCTTCTCTAGAGGATCTTCCTGACCCAGGGATCAAACCGGGGTCTCCTGCATTGTAGGCAGATTCTTTACTTACTGTATGAACCACCAGGGAAGCTGTTCCCATAATGATTTAATACTTAAATTGTATGGCCTTTAATAGTTTATAAAAGCATTTTCATAATCATGCTCTTAATCCTGAAATTTCTTTTATGCTTGGGGTAGAGTGGATATTATTTCAATATTATAGTTTTAGAACATGATTTTTAGTTGTTTCAAGTGGTTTGTTTAAATTTGCAATAATATTTTAACTCATTCTCTCTCAGATTTGACTATAACATGGAATGAAAGTATTTCTATTAGGATAAGAGGTACATTTATCGTAAACACTGAGAAATTTCAAAATGGGAATAAAATATTTAAAATTATGGTTAAATTACTATGTTCACTTCAAATTGGTATGAAATTTGGTGACGTTAAAGCTATATATGTTTCAGTGGTTTTCTAAAATATGATACTATCCAATTTCAAACTCTTCCTAAAGGATTCTAAAACTTTAGCAGCAAAGGAAAAAGAGGTTAAAAAAATAACAGATGGACTAAGTGCCCTTCAAGAAGCAAGTAATAAAGATGCTCAAGCTTTGGCCATTGCACAGCAGCACTTTAATGCTGTTTCTGCTGGTCTGTCCAGTAATGAAGATGGAGCAGAAGCAACTCTTGCTGGTCAGATGATGGCCTGTAAAAATGACTTGACTATAACATGGAATGAAAGTATTTCTATTAGGATAAGAGGTACATTTATCGTAAACACTGAGAAATTTCAAAATGGGAATAAAATATTTAAAATTATGGTTAAATTACTATGTTCACTTCAAATTGGTATGAAATTTGGTGACGTTAAAGCTATATATGTTTCAGTGGTTTTCTAAAATATGATACTATCCAATTTCAAACTCTTCCTAAAGGATTCTAAAACTTTAGCAGCAAAGGAAAAAGAGGTTAAAAAAATAACAGATGGACTAAGTGCCCTTCAAGAAGCAAGTAATAAAGATGCTGAAGCTTTGGCCATTGCACAGCAGCACTTTAATGCTGTTTCTGCTGGTCTGTCCAGTAATGAAGATGGAGCAGAAGCAACTCTTGCTGGTCAGATGATGGCCTGTAAAAATGACATAAGTAAAACTCAGACAGAAGCCAAACAGGTAAGTATAGACAGTAAGAACTATGTGATTGCAGTTTTTATTTCTTTATTATTTTATTTTTGTGAAGCTCCTTCACACTGTGCTTTGGCAGTTGTTAAACAAAGTATTGAAAATATTCAGATAACTATCAACTGTTACATTCTGCTGCTGCTTAGCACCTAAAACAATGAAATTCAAATATACTGATCGCTACCTATTGACAATGTCAGTATAAGATGCCATAAAGCATAAAATACCTTTATAGATTAATTGAAATTTTAAGTGCAGTAAATGTTCTGTTTTCAGCATTGTATGGAATACTTGAGGTTAGCGTATTTGTTTTCATCTTTTTGGTGTTTTATTGACATAAAGTTGAAGTTTTAAGCTTTAATAGGAAAATAAAAACATCATCTTCGTTTATATGTCTGCAACACTTAAAACTATAGCATTTCAGTGTCAAACTTACATATACATTTTTCTGTCACTTTAGCATCCACTTCCTGTATACTTTTATTCCTCATCAATACAGTTAGGTCACAGTTGGACAGCATAAATATATATAAGTGCAAATATGCATACCTAAGTGAAAAAGAAGGAAGTGATTTCTAGCTTTCTATTTTGTTTTTAATTTGATCAATTCAGTTCAGTCGCTCAGTTGTGTCCGACTCTTTGCGACCCCATGAACTGCAGCACGCCAGGCCCCCTGTCCATCACCAACTCCCGGAGTTCACTCAGATTCACATCCATCGAGTTGGTGATGCCATCCAGCCATCTCATCCTCTGTCGTCCCCTTCTCCTC
>SJYC01038705.1:0-10976 GCA_006408675.1 Madoqua kirkii
TTTGTATAAAAGTTACCATGAGCTGCTTTTCCTTGTTTTTTCTTTTTTCCTTAAATCTTTATTGAATATTTCAGATTTGTAGACAGGGGAAATTCTTGTGAAATTTAAGGTTACTAATGCCACTAATCTCAAAACCAAAACGTGGGGAATTTAATCTTAGTCCAAAAAGTTTCTTTATTTTTATCATTAATGTTAAATAGCTGTGTTAACATTTTACAGTTTGTTTTTGTTTTATTAATGCTATATGGTTTTTTCTTGGAATACTTAATATATGTATTACAAACATTAGAACACTAAAGTTATTTTTGTTACCTTCAAAACATGTATACTGAAAGATCTTTTGATTTTAAAACAATAGTCTATTAAGACTACAATAGCATACTGTATACATAGTTTAAAAAACCAGAGTACAGTAATTTATAAAACCTTCATTACTAAAAAGACTATCAGCTGACAATGCAAGTTTGCCACAGAACTTCAATTTGTAAAAAACCAAGTGACAACGGAAAACATAAATATTTGTGAAACACAATAAAAGGTGTGTCTGTAGCTGGACAGTCATGAGACATTTGAAATCTTTTAATTTTGTTAAAACTGCTGATTATTGTGCTTTCAATTTAATGTATTGTCAGAAAGAGCTCTTGACTAGTAAAGTACAACTTTTTCTATTTTGTCTAAGATTAATTTTTGTCCACTTTTCTGTTTTAGGGATCCAGAGAAGAACTGGAATAGAAATTGTGTGAAAGGACTTGTAGCTTCACTGATCAGTGTAAAAGATACTTCTGCAACCACTGCTTTAGAATTAGTGGCCGGAGACCGACTCTACAATGTTGTAGTAGACACAGAGGTAAACGATTTTAATTTAAAAAAGCATATAATTGCTGTTAAAACTATAATAGCTGCTAACTTGAAAAATCATGTGCTCTTAGAAGAATTGGGTACTTTATTGATGTTTTAAACTTTTTCTAAGACTAAATGTTGGGCTTCCCTGATGACTCAGTTCGTAAAGAATCTGCCTGCAGTGTGGGAGACTTGGGTTTGATCCTTTGGTTGGGAAGATTCTCTGGAGAAGGGAACGGCTACTTACTCCAGTATCCTGGCCTGGAGAATTCCATGGACTGTATATAGTCCATGGAGTCACAGAGTTGGACATGACTGAATGACTTTCACTTAAGGCTAAATGTTTATCTTTACAGGGTAAAATGATAGAGTTAATGATTTTTTATATTTTATTAACATTATTCCAGAGGAAGTCATATGCTAACTCAAGAGTCCAGAATGCACATATCCATCTTAGAATTTTGATTGTTCAGGATAGTAGGCACTGAGCATATTTATAAATTCCTAAACTTGTTCTGTTTCCATTTAAATGGTTTTTGTTGTCATTAATATTTCTTTCATTTCTAATGCACAATGTTTTAGGTTACTGGAAAAAAGCTACTAGAAAAGGGGGAATTGAAGCGTCGATACACTATAATTCCACTCAATAAAATTTCATCCAGATGTATTGCTCCAGAAACTCTGAGGATTGCTCAGAATCTGGTAAGTCTTTTTTATAAGCTTTGTCTGCATCTTACTGTTTTATTTTGTTTTTCAAATTATAGGACATTAACTGTCCTCTGAAGTAAACTGGAATTTCAGTCATGTATCAAACCATACAATTTTATTGTGTCACTGTGCTTTAAAAAGTTAAGATACCAAAGAGAATAAAATCAGCTTTTGTGAAATTAGATGGAAAGAGAACAGAAATGTTGAAATACTAAAATTCCCTTTCATACTTTAAAGTTGTATTAGAATGTCTTCTTTAAAAGATTTTTATTGGATTATAGTTGGTTTAAATGTATTTTAGGTATACGGCTAAATGATTTAATTATGCATACATGTGTATATCCATTATTTTTCAGATTTTTTTCCCATATAGATTATTATAGAATATTGACTAGAGTTCCTTGTGCTATAAAGTAGGTCCTTGTTAGTTATCTGTTTTATTTTTGTGTGTTGTGTGTGTTAAGTCACTTTAATCGTGTCCAACTTTTTGTGACCCTATGGACTGTAGCCTGCTAGGCTTCTCTGTCCCTGGGATTCTCCAGGCAAGAATACTGGAGTGGATTGCCATGGCCTCCTCCAGGATCTTCCTGACCCGGGGGTGGAAGCTTCCTCTCTGATGCCTTCTGCATTGGCAGGTTGATTCTTTACCACTAGTGCCATCTGGGTAGTAGAGTTCCCTGTGCTATACAGTAGTAGGTCCTTGTTGGTTATCTGTTTTATTTATACTAAGGATTTGCTCAGTCGTATCTGACTCTTTGCAACCCCATGGGACTATAGCCCACCAGGCTCCTCCGTCCATGAGATTCTCCAGGCAAGAATACTGGAGTGGGTTGCTATTTCCTTCTCTACTGTTTTATTTATAGTAGTGTGTAAATATTAACTCTAATCTCCTAATTTATTACTTCCCCTACATTTCCCCTGTGGTAGCCATAAATATGATTTTTTAAATCTGTGAGTCTGTTTTATAAATAAGTTCATTTGTATCAACTGAATTCTCTTAGAATTTGCTTATCTGTAAAGCTTTTGATTTCTCTGTTGAATCTGAATGAGATCCTTCTGTGTAGAGTAATCTCTTGGTTACAGGTTTTTCTCTTTCATCACCAGGGCTTGTGGCTCAACTGGTAAAGAATCACCTGCAATGTGGGAGACCTGGGTTCCATCCCTAGGCTGGGAAGATCCCTTGAAGAAGGGAATAGCTACCCACTTCAGTTTTCTGGCCTGGAGAATTCCATGGACTGTACAGTCCATGGAGTTGCAAAGAGTTGGACATGACTGAGCGACTCACTTTCACATTAAATATTAAACTTTTGATTTCTGAGTAATGAGAATTTATAGAACTTATAGAGGAATATAGGAATTCTGCAGGTTTTTTTTTTTTTTTCATTCCAGGCACACTTAAACCAGCTATGGTGATAACCGTTATGGAACATAATCTGTCAGTCTTACAGAGATGCTTCTCTACTAGAGTTTTTTTAGATTTCCCACCAACTTGAGAACATACAAAGCAGGTAGCCGGGATATGCAGTCTGCTGCTGGGCTACATCTAAAGTAGTATGGTTTCTAGTGAATAGATGAGTGCAAGGAAATATATTTAAAAGGCTACTGTGGTTGTATAATATTTGCTAAGAACATGAAACCAGTTTTAACTTTCAGTAGTGATATCAGTATTTGAGCAGGTATTCTAAGTTCATGAGTTGAAAAAACAATCCTGTGAAACCTGAAACTGCATGTATAATTAAGATAATAAATGGATATTCAGTAAATTTCTGAAATTGGGAAGCCTTCAATGAAAATTGTTTACTGTCAGGAGAAGAAAGATGAGTATAGAGTAAATGGGTGTTGATTTTGGTTAGTACTTCTTTTACTTTGAAAAATCACCTTAGAGTCTAGAAGGAAGTTATTCTTATCTTGGGTCAAGTTCCAATGTTAGAAGTAAGTTGGGGTTTTAAGTAACAACGAAAGTACTTTTACCCAGATCCCTTAGCCACACACACTGAATGGTAACTGCTGTGTTAGAGGACATTGCTGAACGTATGTTGCAGAGAGCTGCCTTCATTGTGATTTCTGCTACACTCCATAAAGTATATTCAGTTCAGTTGCTCAGTTGCGTCTAACTCTTTGCGACTCCATGAATTGCAGCATACCAGGCCTCCCTGTCCATCACCAACTCCCAGAGTTCACTCAAACTCAGGTCCATTGAGTCAGTAATGCCATATTAGGTTGTTTTAAAAATAGGCTGAGGTAGACATTATAAACAAAGGGTGAGAAAAGAGAGTTGGATCAAAATAAAAGATTAAGAGATTTTTTAAGTTACTTTTTTACTCTGAAGTACTGTTTTCATTTCTATAACTGGAAGGTAGTTGCTTTAGCATGTTTTATTTGAGTGGGAAAGTATTCACTTTGGGACAACCAAGTTGATAGTTGAAGTAAAACATGTAATTGTGTAACTGTGTTGATCTAGAAATTGCACTTTAAGAAAGTGTGTTCACAGGTAATCCACTTTGAATTTAGAAACTTGATAGGAGTTTCTACTTGATTGAAACTCATGACTGCTATTTTAGCTAAATGTTTTACTTAGATTTTTCAGTGCTTAAGCTTGAATTGTTTTTTTCTAAAAGAGTTTTCTATAGCATTTTAGAAAATTCAGAAGGAGTTGTAGTACTGGGCATGTATATTAAGTTACTGTTAGTATTTATACTAACAGTTGTGGGCATTAGTATTTTATAAAATAGTATTTGAAAGGAAAGAAGTAATATGTATTATGACATATGACTTATATGTTTTCCCACAGGTTGGCCCTAATAATGTTCATGTGGCTCTTTCCCTGGTTGAATACAAACCAGAACTTCAGAAAGCAATGGAATTTGTCTTTGGAATGACATTTGTTTGTGACAATATGGATAATGCAAAAAAAGTAGCTTTTGATAAAAGGATAATGACTAGAACTGTAACTCTAGGAGGTGATGTGTTTGATCCTCATGGGACATTGAGTGGAGGTAGGATTTATATCATTTTTTCCTCCTACTCCTTTGTTCTAAATAGGTTGGGGACTTTTTTTTTTTAATAGGAAATATTGGGGTTGGAATAATTTAGTGTTTTTATTCCTAAATAATTGAGTTTTCATTTGTGACAGTTACTTATTATTAATTGAGAAATTATACACTCATCATCCAGATGGAACTCATAGTCTAATAATCAGTACTATAGCTTTTCTTGTTCACCTATTCTTGTTTTCTTTTTTTTTTTTTTTTTTTTTTTCTTATTAAGATACTCTAGTCACTAGGAAACAAAGTATTTTTATTCAGTGCAATTGTAGCTTGACCACCCACTTTTCCTTTAGGAAACATGTTAACTTCTAATATGTGTATATGCTACTGCTCCTGTCAAAAGTAAAGCAAAACTTTAAATCTGCCCGAGATAGTGCCTTAAGAAAGGAATTCTTAAGTAGTGACCATGTATTTCCTGTCCTAATATTTGTGACACTGTTTCCATATCCATGTCAAGTGACCATGTAATAAACTAACAAATGCTGAACAGTAACTACTGTTGTACTAGGCAGTGTTGTAAGCCTGTACGTCCAATACAGTAGCCACTAGCCACATGTGACTTTCCATTTAAATAAGATAATTAAAATTAAATAGAATAATTTACTTAATTGCACTAGCCATATTTCAAGGGCTCAGTAACCACAGTGGTTAGTGGGTAATTGGATAGTGCAGATACGGAACATTTCTATCATTCTATAAAGCCCTATCCTAAGGACTTTAATTAGTTCATTTAATCTTTATAGCAACCTTGAGGTAGACATTACTATCTTTTCCATTATATGTTTGTAGAAACTAAAGCATAGAACAGTTAAGAGTTTGCTGATAAGTGGCAGAGCCAGGGGTCAGAGTTTAAAGAGGTAGCCTGATTTCACAATTTGTGCTTTTAACCAAACCAAGAGACTTGGATGCCTCTTGGGTTATGAAGTATCTTAATTCTTTCTAGTCCAAGAAAACAGTAGCCAATATAATGAGATTCATGATCAAGTTCCGCAGTGTACACAATGACTAGTATCTACAGTTGGAAGATAGAGACCAAATATTTTAAAATATCTAGACTAGAAGGGAACATTTTAGATTTCATTGATTCTTGAAATTCCTCCTTAAGTGATGGCAGATATGTAACCCCATGTCATATAAGCAAAGTGTTCATAATAGCATTGTTGATTGACCTTCCTTTCTTCCATCAAACCTAGAGTTTTCTTGACATCTTAACACCTCAGCCTGTTACTGCCAGACAGTTATAATGCATGTAAGGTAAAACCAGTTTACTATGCTATGTCAAGTTTAGACCACATTATGATATGGTTATAAACAGCTCCCAAATCTCTGTGGCTTACAGGTTTATTCTATAATTATGCTACATCATATTACTTGTCTCTGCTCCATGTTCTTCTCATTTAGGCTGACTGAAAAATAAATGTTTTTGTTTTTTTTTTTAACATACTTTACACATGGGAAAGGGAAAACACATGGTAAATTATGTGCTCCCTCTTAAAGCTTACTCTCAGAAGAGGCAGATTTCCCAGTTCATCAGCTAAGGCAAAGCATGTGGCTAAGCCTGATTTTAGTAGAGCAGAAAATGGTTCTGAGAGGGATCCACCCAGTGAGCAAAGACAGTGATTATTTTGAATAAATAATCCAGCACATACAGAGTATTTGTTATCACATATGTATGCCCTAAGATTCAAATGATAAAATGGATTCTGTAGCTTCATAAACCACTAAAGATTGGCTATTGAATTATTTCACGTGTAAATCTCTTAGAAAACTGTATTGTTTCCTAAATATATGGCAACTCAGTGTCCAAGGCCTGTTTCAATTTGCCTCTGTCAGGTGCTCGATCCCAGGCAGCTTCCATTTTAATGAAGTTTCAAGAACTCAAAGATGTTCAAGATGAGCTCAGAACCAAGGAGAGTGAGCTACAGGCTCTAGAAGAGGAATTAGCCAGTCTTAAAACCACTGCTGAAAAGTAAGACTTTGGTTGGATTAAGCTGTTTTTAAAATTTTTTTTGGTCAAAGATCTGCATCTGCATGGTAGAAGATTAAAAAAAAAACACTAATATTTAAAGAAATACTTAATGACTTAAAAATAAATAATAACCTTAGTATTGAATAAGTTGTGAATTACTAACTTATCAGTTATTTTTTTTAATAGAAGTGATTGTTTTACAAAATTATGGAAAGTTAATTAAAAGAAAGAAAGAAAAATCAGCCAAATATTGCTATTTTTCTTCTGAGATATATACTCTGTTAACATTCTGTGGGGATTAGTGGGGAAACACATAGATGCTCTGAAGGTTAATGCCAGAGGACACTTGAGTCTTTGATTTGAAATGATGTAATATGCTGTAGCATTGATTGGGTGTCTGCACTAAGTTTTGCAGCCTTATGGCTGTCCTATACATATTGACAATAGCTAGGTTGCCTGTGGAGAAGTTAAACAAGTTTATGTCAAAAGTCACTGCTACAATTAAAGTGTTTAATTCCAGTGTTTTTTCTTTGTGGGTGTGGATATAGGTATGTGTGTGTACTGTTTAACATTACTTCTGTTTCTGTATAATATATATTTATGTATGATGAAGTATTTGTATGCCACATTCTTTTTTTTCATAATTGGGTTCATGCTATTCAGTGTAACCCTTTTTGTCTCTTAACATTATTTACTATTGCATGCCTCATGTGCCAAGTACTGTTCAAAGAACTGGGAATATAGCAGTGAATCAAACAGATAAATCTCTTCCTTTATCTTATTTCCATATGTGGAGTTGGGGCAACAGACAATATAAATAAAGTTAAATTGGTAAAAGGTATGTTAGATAATGCTAAGTTCTAAGAATAAAAATGTAAAATAGGAAAGAAGTGTTGAAAGTTTATATGGGGAGGGCAGGGAAAGCCTTACTGAGAAGATGACTTGAATAAACTGAATGATATTGAATGGACTCACTATGTGATTATCAAGAAGAGTCCTTACTTGCTTTGAAAACGTCAGGAGTATAAATGCCACAAACTTAACAAAGTACAGAGACCTTAATTGTAATTTTTTTCTAATCCCTCTGAAGATGGCAAGTGGAAGATGAGGTAAAATTAAACATTTTATTTAGAATTTGCAATATTGAATAAAGGTAAGAGAAAATAAAAGATAAAAACTTAAATTTTTTTTGAGGGGTAGACTTTAGGCATTTATATTCTGAAATTATCAAAGTTCAGAATAGTACTAAGACTTTTTTGGGACACAGTATATATATATGGAAAACATTGTTTACACTAAGTCAAAGTGGCTATTCCAAGATGTAAATCGTATCAAAATGCCTACTTTCACACATTATATGCTCAGAATTCTCCAAGCCAGGCTTCAGCAATACGTGAACCATGAACTTCCGGATGTTCAAGCTGGTTTTAGAAAAGGCAGAGGAACCAGAGGTCAAATTGCCAACATCCGCTGGATCATCAAAAAAGCAAGAGAGTTCCAGAAAAACATCTATTTCTGCTTTATTGACTTTGCCAAAGCCTTTGACTGTGTGGATCACAATAAACTGGAAAATTCTGAGAGAGATGGGAATACCAGACTACCTGCCTCTTGAGAAACCTATATGCAGGTCAGGAAACAACAGTTAGAAGTGGACATGGAATAACAGACTGGTTCCAATTAGGAAAAGGAGTACGTCAAGGCTGTATATTGTCACCCTGCTTTTAACTTATATGCAGAGTACGTCATGAGAAACTCTGGGCTGGAAGAAGCACAAGCTGGAATCAAGATTGCCAGGAGAAATACCAATAACCTTAGATATGCAGATGACACCACCCTTATGGCAGAAAGTGAAGAGGAACTAAAGAGCCTCTTGATGAACGTCAAAGAGGAGAGTGAAAAAGTTGGCTTAAAGCTCAGCGTTCAGAAAATGAAAATCATGGCATCTGGTCCCATCACTTCATGGCAAATAGATGGGGAAACAGTGGAAACAGTGTCAGACTTTATTTTGGGGGGGCTCCAGAATGACAGCAGATGGTGACCGCAGCCATGAAATTAAAAGATGCTTACTCCTTGGAAGAAAAGTTATGACCAACCTAGATAGCTTATTGAGAAGCAAAGACATTGCTTTGCCAACAAAGGTCCGTCTAGTCAAGGCTGTGGTTTTTCCAGTGGTCATGTGTGGATGTGAGAGTTGAATGGACTGTGAAGAAAGCTAAGCAACAAAGAATTTTGGCCACCTCATGAGAAGAGTTGGCTCATTGGAAAAGACTCTGATACTGGGAGGGATTAGGGGCAAGAGGAAAAGGGGACGACAGAGGATGATATGGCTGGATAGCATCACTGACTCTATGGTCATGAATTTGAGTGAACTCTGGGAGTTGTAGGGCTTCCCTGATAGCTCAGAGGTTAAAGCGTCTGCCTCCAAAGCGGGAGACCTGGGTTCGATCCCTGGGTTGGGAAGATCCCTTGGCGAAGGAAAACACTACCCACTCCAGTGTCTGTCTCTTATACACATCTAGATGTGTATAAGAGACAGGATAGCACACTGCTCCGATGATAGCACACTGCTGTGATGATAGCACACTGCTCTGGAGACCTGGGTTCGATCCCTGGGTTGGGAAGATCCCCTGGAGAAGGAAATGACAATCCACTCCAATATTCTTGCTTGGAGAATCCCATGGACAGAGAAGCCTAGTAGGTTACAGTCCACGGGGTCGCAAAGAGTTGGACACCACCGAGTGACTTCACCTGACTTCATCTGGCAGTTGGTGACGAACAGGGAGGCCTGGCGTGCTGCAGTTCATGGGGTTGCAGAGTTGGACACGACTGAGCGACTGAACTAAACTGAAAGCCTACCTTTTACCTTCATTGACATAGGACATTAATCATGAAATGAAAGAACTTTCTGTGAGAAAGAGACAAAAAGATGTCTCTGCAATGTGGAAGCTCTGTCAAGGGAGAATTACAAACTCGATTGTAATCACATTTGGCTTGGAACTGTTTAGTTTGTTGAGCAATACTAGGTCGTTTATTCTGCAGAGTTGTTTTGTAGACTAATTGTGGCCCTAAGGTCCAGGAAGAAAAGTAGATTTTTAAAAATTAAAGTGGAAGGGTCACCTAAAGCCATTCTTTCATAGACCATATCAGGAAAATAGCTTGCCTTTTTAAAAAACTTTATTTACATTTTTAAATGAATTGAGAAATGACTCTGAGTTAAAATTATGGCTTTTTAATTGCTGTCAAGCAGTCTCAGACAAGAATACTCAGGGAGTATTTATAAGTTGCTTGTTTTTTGCCCTCAAACCTTGTGATCTTCTAGTTACAGGCAACCTTTGAATTTAATTTAAAATTTCACTGCAGCTGAATTAACAAAATACCTTCCAAAGCCCTAATTTCAAACTGCCAGAACTGGGGGACAATTACAGGATCTGCAGAAAAAAGTGCTTGGTGAATGTTTAAGTTTAGTACCTTGTCATTTTAAACCACCAGTCTCCTTACAAAATGGAGGCAATGTTATTATTTTTTAAAACACTTGAAACGGGATTGAGCTAACCAAATTTTTGTAATTTTATATAATTGTTATATATTCTATTTTTGTGATGGAGGCAGTTACGGAGTTTTTCTTTTAGATAAGGATCAGTGAGAAGGGTTATTTTTAAGGTAACTTATTTATTCAAAGATTATTAGTATTTTCTAAAATTAAGAATATTTCTGTGGATAGTTACTATTGGTCTTGGTCATTTAGAGTATTTACCTTCAGTAACCAAGTAAAACTTGAGTTTAATTGATGCTTCAGAAGTAAGGAAGTCATCAAAATGAGTCTTGTAACCAGTGGCATCTTACATTATGTTGTATGAGTTTGTTTTAAGTAAGAGCTTGTTTAAATGCATGTCTCAAACATCAGAAAAATTGTCATTTATTATAAACGTCTCCTCCTTAAGGTATCGCCACCTAAAACAGCAGTGGGAGATGAAAGCTGAGGAAGTAGATTTATTACAAACCAAGCTTCAGCAAAGCTCTTATCACAAGCAACAGGAAGAATTAGATGCTCTTAAAAAAATCATTGGTAAGATAAAAACATTTTGTGCTAATCTGTTTCAACTTATAACCATACTTTAGGTATTTGAAGCTCTCATGTTTATTGTATATCTTAATTATATGTAATAATTTTCTGTTAATTTGTGCTTTTTTGTTGGGTTGTTCATAGCTTGCTTTTATTGTTCTCATGTACCACATTGTAAATACCTTTTTTTGTTATATGCTTGTCTTTTGGTTTTGTTTTTGTTTGTAGTATTTTTGTTATATGTGTATAACTATCTCTGTCCCTAATTTTAAGAACCTATCTTAACACCTTTAATCAGAATTTAATTGTATGTGGTAGTTTTAAATTTATCTTATTACTTAGGAATATA
>SJYC01038706.1:0-10837 GCA_006408675.1 Madoqua kirkii
CCCACTCCAGCCCTCTTGCCTGGAAAGTCCCATGGATGGAGGAGCCTTATGCCTGTCTCTTATACACATCTAGATGTGTATAAGAGACAGCTATCCACAGACCTATTTTCCCTCACTAATATTTTTTTTTTGTTTTCATCTAAAGATACTGTCTTTTTGCATTTCTTTTTGACCATAAAAACAAATGAAATAATGCCCACTAATATTTTTATTCTTTTTTCCCTTTTATAATATTAAAAATGTATTCATTTCATTCACCTTCCCCACCCCCTGCCTCTAGCAACCACTAATCTTTTCTTTGTATCTGTGACCTAAGATACTTAAGATTCCACATTTAAGTGAGATCATATGGTATTTATCCTTCTTTTACTTATTTCACTTCATGTAATGCCCTCAAGGTCCATCCATGTTATTGCAAATGGTAGGATTTCTTTCTTTTTTTATGGTTGAATAATATGCCGTGGTATGTTTATGCCACAGTTTCTTTATCCATTCATCCATTAGTGAACTCAGATTGTTTCCATGTTGTAAACAATGAAGCAGTGAACACCACCTATCTTTTGATAGCCAATAAAACAGTTGAGGTGATTGCTCTGTGGTTTTGATTTCAGTCTCCCTTATGATTAATGTTGAGTATCTTTTCATTTACCTCTCGGCCGTTTGTACATCTTCTGTGGAACATGTGTATTTGGGTCCTCTGTTTTTTGATTTGATCGGTTTTCTTTCCTTTTGAATCATATGAGTTCTTAATATGGTTTAGATAGTAACCGCTTATCATATAGATGATTTACAAATGTTTTCTCCTATTCAATAGGTTGCCTTTTAGTTTTGTTGATGATTTGTTTTGCTGTGCAGAAGCTTTTTGGTTTGATGTAGTCCCCCTTGTTCACTTTTGCTTTTGTTACCTTTGCTTTTGGTGTCAAATTCAAAAAATCATCAAAACCTATGTTATGGAGCTTACCACCTGTTTCTTCCAGGAGTTTTCATGATTTTGGGTTTTACCTTCAAGTCTTTAATCCATTGGACTTAATTTTTGTATGTGGTGTTAGAAAGTGGTCCGGTTTCATTCTTTTGTAAGTGACTGTCCAGGTTCCTTGCGACATTTACTGAAGAGACTGTCTTCCCCATAATATATTCTTGACTCCTTTGTCATAAAGTAGTCGATCATGTGTGCATGGGCTTTGTTTTGGGGTTCTTTTACTCAGTAGTTCCATTGATCCTTGTGTCTCTTTTTATGCCACTACTCTACTGCTTTAATTACTCTAGCTTGGTAATATAGTTTGAAATCAGGGAGTATGGTGCCTCCAGTTTTGTTGTTCTTTTTCAAGATTGCTTTGGCTTTTCAGGGTCTTTCGTGGTTCCATACAAATTTTCAGATTGTTCATTCTATTCCTATGAAATAAGACATTGAAATTTTGATAGGATCTGACTTGAATCTGTAGCCTTCATTGGGTAATATGGACATTTTAACAATATCCTTCCAATCTGTGAACAGAGATTATTTTTCCATTTGTTTCTGTCTTCAGTTTCTTTCATCAGTGTTTCATAGTTTTCAGTGTACATATCTTTCACCTCCTTGGTTAAGTTTATTCTTAGGTATTTTCTTTTTGATACAATCGTGAACAGGATTGTTTTCTGTATAGAAACAACAGGTTTTTGTAATTGATTTTGTATTCTGCAGCTTTGTTGACTTGCTTATTATTTCTAACATATTTTTGATGGCATCTTTACAGTTTTCTGTTTATAATAGGGTTTTCTTTATGTCAGCAACAGATAGTGACAGTTTTACTTCTTTCTTTCCTATTTGGATGTCCTTCTTTTCCTTGCCCTGTTGCTGTAGCACTTGCTACACTGTGTTGAATAAAAGTGGTGTGGCATCCTTATCTTTTTTTTTGGTCTTAGAGGATTTGCGTTCAGTTTTTTACCATTGAGTATGAGAAACACTGGGCTGGAAGAAACACAAGCTGGAATCAAGATTGCCGGGAGGAATATCAGTAACCTAAGATAGGCAGGTGACACCACCCTTATGGCAGAAAGTGAAGAGGCACTAAAAAGCCTCTTGATGAAAGAGGAGAGTGAAAAAGTTGGCTTAAAGCTCAGTGTTCAGAAAATGAAGATCATGGCATCTGGTCCCATCACTTCATGGGAAATAAATGGGGAAACAGTGGAAACAGTGTCAGACTTTATTTTGAGGGGCTCCAAAATCATTGCAGATGGTGATTGCAGCCATGAAATTAAAAGACATTTACTCCTTGGAAGAAAAGTTATGACCAACCTAGATAGCGTATTCAAAAGCAGAGCCATTACTTTGCCAACTAAGGTCCATCTAGTCAAGGCTGTGGTTTTTCCTATGGTTCTGTATGGATGTGAGAGTTGGACTGTGAAGAAGGCTGAGCGCCAAAGAATTGATGCTTTTGAACTGTGGTGTTGGAGAAGACTCTTGAGAGTCCCTTGGACTGCAAGGAGATCCAACCAGTCCATTCTGAAAGAGATCAGCCCTGGGATTTCTTTGGAAGGACTGTTGCTAAAGCTGAAACTCCAGTACTTTGGCCACCTCATGTGAAGAGTTGACTCATTGGAAAAGACTCTGATGCTGGGAGGAATTGGGGGCAGGAGGAGAATGACTGCAAGGAGATCCAACCAGTCCATTCTGAAGGAGATCAGCCCTGGGATTTCTTTGGAAGGACTGATGCTAAAGCTGAAACTCCAGTACTTTGGCCACCTCATGTGAAGAGTTGACTCATTGGAAAAGACTCTGATGCTGGGAGGGATTGGGGGCAGGAGGAGAAGGGGACGACAGAGGATGAGATGGCTAGATGGCATCACGGACTCGATGGATGTGAGTCTGAGTGAACTCCGAGAGATGGTAATGAACAGGGAGGCCTGGCGTGCTGCGATTCATGGGGTCGGAAAGAGTCAGACACGACTGAGTGACTGAACTGAACTGAACTGAAGGACAATGGGGAAGTCCTGATGGAGAACCTCAGACAGGCCTGACTCAGGAGAGCTGACATGGTACCTCCAGAGGGGAGAAACGTGTGCATGAGGGTCTTGATTCAACAATACCCTGGAAGGGGAGTCTTGGTCTCTGTGCAAAATTTCTTCTCCCCTTGGCATTTAGCAAGGAGTAGTGGAAAGGGCAACTTTTGTCAAATTACTCACAAATGTTCACCAAAAAGCACAGATGCTTTTCCCTGCTGGTCCAGTGGCTAAGACGTCATACTCCCAATGCAGGGACCCTTGGTTTCATTCCCGCTCAGGGAACTACTAGATCCCGAGTGTCACAACTAAAGATCCTGCTTGCCACAACTAAAACCCAGCATAGCCAAGTAAATAAAGATTTAAAAAAAAAGAATGCTCAGGCTATATTCTATCTCAGCGCTGAATGTGTGCGTGTGTGTCCACTCTGCAATGCCAGGCTCCTCTGTCCCTGGAATTTTCTAGGCAAGAATACTGGAGAGGGTTGCCATTTCCTCCTCCAGAGCAGCTTCCTGTGTTTCTTGCATTGCAGGCAGATTCTTCATCACTTGAGCCATTGAACCTAATTAAGAAGCTCTACTCAAATGATTGGTGCTAGAAAAAAAAATTTACTCCCAAGATGAGGTTCCATATGATTTGCAATATTACACATCAAAGCAGATGCAAACTTTTAACTGATAGCTGGTACCTTAAAAATATGGACAACTGTTTACTTCACCATAAAACCTTACGGAGTGTCTTCCCAGATACTGTTAGTTACAAGGAGAAGATCAATAACTCTACAGCAGTGAAACCAGACAATAACTTGCTCAGGGGGGTCAAAATGAACATCACAAATGAAACATCTGTATTTTTTTTTTAAAGAGAGATCTCAAATCAGCAACTTCGCCTTACAACTTAAGAAATTAGAAGAGGACAGAGAAAAAGAAACCCCAAACAAGGAGAAGCAGGGAAATAACAAAGGCCAGAGTGGAAATAAATGAAACAGAGGATGGAAAAAACAAAAGAGGAAATTGACGGAGCCAAAGTTTGGTTCCTTAGAAGATCAACAGCGGGGACCTCCCTGGTGGTCTAGTGGACAGGAGTCCCCCTGCCAATGCAGGGGACATGGTTCGATCTCTGGCCTGGGAGGATTCCACGCACTGCGGGGCAACTGAAGGCCCTGCGACACAACGGCTGGAGCCCACGCCTTGCAACAAGAGAGGCCACTGCAGCGAGAAGCCCGAGCGCTGTAACAAACAGAGAAAGCCCTCGTGCAAGGACTGAGAGCAGCCAAACGTACATTGATCAACTTAAATAAAAAGATCAACAGGGAGACTTCCTTGGTGGTCCAGTGGTTAAAAATCTGCCTTCCAATGCAGAGGATGCAGGTTTGGTCCCTGGTCGGGAACTAAGATCCCACACACTTTAGGCAAGTAAGCTCAGGCACCACAAAGAAGACCCAGTGCCGCCAAAATAAAAATAATTAAGTAAATAAATACGATAAACAGATATACTGAAAAAGAATTACAGATCAATGGAACTGATAAACCTTTAGCCAAAGTATAAAATGAGAAAGAGAACACTCGAATTACTAAAATCAGGAATGAAAAAAGGACATCACTCCAACTTTATGGGGGTGGGGCAGGGAGAAAGGATTAGAAGGGAATTCTATGAACAGCTATATGGCATCTAAGTCAGATAACTAGATAAAATGGACAAAATTCTAGAAAGACAAAAAGTACTCAAACTAGCAAGATTAAAAAAAAAAAAAAGAAAATATGAATGACAAATTTAGAGATTGAATTAGTAGTTTTAAAACTTCCCACAAAGAAGATCTCAGGCCCAGATGACTACATTGGTAAAAGCTACCAAATATTTGGGATTCTCCCATAGCTCAGACTGTAAAGAATCTGCCTGCAATGCAGGACACCAGGGTTCGATCCCTGGGTCAGGAAGATCCCCTGGAGAAGGGAATGGCAACCCATTCCAGCATTCTTGCCTGGAAAATCCCACGGACAGAGGAGCCTGGTGGGCTATGTGTACAGTCCATGAGGTCGCAAGATTTGGACACGACTTAAGAGACCAAACCACCACTACCAAACATTTCAAGAATTATACGAATCCTCTACAAATGCTTCCATAACGCAGAATAGAATCTAACACTTCCCAGATCATTCAGTGTGGACCAGTGGTACTCTATTCCAAAATCAGACAAAGACATCATAAGAAGAAGGGGCAGACCGAACAAACTAGACAAAAAGCCCTTACGAATATAGAAGCAAAAATCCTCAGCAAAAACCACCAAACTGAATCCAGCAACATGTAAAAAGGATTACATACCATGACCAAGCAGGACTTCCTCTAGCAATTCCAGGTTGGTGTAAAATATGGAAATCAAGTAACTTAATATACCAAAGTAGTAAAAGTTAGGGCAAAAACCATTTGATCATCCCAACAGATGCAGATAAAGACTCTGACAAAATCTAATACCCTTTCATGATAAAGATGCTCAACAAAATAAGAGTAGAAAGGAACTTCCTCAACCTGGTAAAGCACGTCCATAAAAACTCACAGCTATCATCCTTAATGTTTAAAACCTGAATGCCTTTCCCACTAACAGCAGCAGCAAGACAAGGATGTCTGTTCTCACCACATCTATTTCACATTGTATTGGAGTTTCTAGCTAGGGCAATCAGACATCAAAGGAATAAAAGGCACCCAGGCTGGAAAAGAAGTAAAGCAGATGACACGACCTTGTATATAGAAAATACTAAGGACTTAAAAACTGTGAGAGGTAATACATGGGGTCAGCAAGTTTGCAGGATACCAGATCAATATATAAACATAAATTATATTTTTATAAATAGCTATGAGCATTGCAAAAAATGTAATTAACAATTCAATAATACCATCAAAAAGAAAAAATACACCGAAGTTTAACAAATGATGTATATTGAAAACCATGAACATTGTTGAAAGATATTTAATGAAATCTCATAGTGGAGAGACCTTCCATGTTCACAGATAGAAAGGCTTAATATTGTTAAGATGGCAATATTCTCCACATCGCTTTGCAGATTCAACTTAATCTGGTCAAAATTCCACCTGGATTCTTTATGGAAATTGGCAAACTGATCCTAAAATACACATAGAAGTCAAAAGACCGCTAAGAATTAAAATAATCTTCAAAAAGAAGAACAAAGTTGGAGGACTCATAATTTGCAACTTCAAAACTTAATACAAAACTTCCATAATCAAGATGGTAGAGTAAGGGTTTACAGGCAGACGTATGGATCCACTGAGTAGGACTGACAGTCCAGAAAGAAGAAATCCTTACACATTTATGGTCAATTGAATTTGGATGAGCGCTGTAACAATTTAATTGTCTTTTCAACCAAATATACTAGGAAAACTGGGTATCTGCACGCAAAAGAATATAGCTGAACCTCTAGTTCACACTGTACACAAAAAATAACCCAGGTGGATCAAACACCTAAATGTAAAAGCTGAAATGATAAAAACTCTTACAATGAACCATAGGAATAAATCCTCATGACCTTGAATGAAGGATAATGGTTTCTTAGATATAATGTCAAAGGTGTAAGCAGTAAAAGAAAAAAATTGATAATTTGGACATAAGAATTAAAACTGTTGAACTGTATATTTTGTAATGATTATTTCTGTGGTTGTTGAATTGTACACTTTAAATGGGTAAATTAATCAGTATGTGAATTATATCTCAACAAAGTTGTTTTTAAAAAATGAACTTCATAAATGAGGGGCAAGTGGAATTCACGTACCTCTAAAGATGATACCCTGAGAAGGATATATCACTTTTGGAGTATTCTGGCTGGGTATGAGCAAGCAGAATTTAATCCTGAGTAGAAGAGGCAAGATACAAAATCAAAAAACAAACAAAAAAGCACACAAGTTAGAGAATCAGACAGCATGCAAGGAGAAAAAAAAAAAAAAACGAGGGAGAGGACTTACTCATATCCTCAGAGAGATAAAGTTAGTGCTACATTCATGAAACAAGAAAAGGATGCTATGAAAAGGAACATTAAGAAAACAGAAAACAGCTCTTAGAAACTGAATACACGTTAGTGGAAATGAGCTCAAAAAAGTATTAGAAAATTAGTTTTGGAAATTTCCCCCCAAAATGGAGAAAAAAGACAAAGAGATAGAAAATTAGACTAAGTGAGAAAGGAACAGGATCTGTCCAGCGAGTCCAAGTCACGTGGAGTTTGGGGAGGAGGAAAACATCAGAAGTACAGTATATGTTCTATTAACCTGAGTGTGTTTAGGGGTGAGTGTGTGTGTGTGTGTGTGTGTGTCTGTGTGCATGTGTGGGAGAAGGAGAGACAGAGGGAGAGAGCCTGATTGAGAGATGGTGCTTGTGATGGAGCCCCTCTCAGAGTTAAGAACAAGGAGGCAGAAACATCCTCCCAGGGGTTGAATATTAAGCAACACATCTCTGCATCTGCTCTATCCAGCAGAAGAGATTAGCCTGAACTAAGACCCTACATGGATTCCTGGGCAAAGGCTAGTGTCTTGGCTGGATGACCAGTGGCTTGGAATGACCATGATGGAGAGCTTGCTGGCAAGGAGCCCTGGGCCAGAAGGATGCAACTAACTGGTGCCCAGCTAAATGCTTACCAAGGGTCCTCCACTGAGAAGAAGGCTCAGAAAAATCAGTTTAGCAAGACAACTCACCTTGCGAATGCTGGTCAGCTTCCTTTTCTGACTATTTCAGTGCTTGCTCGTGAATAAAGCGGTAATGGTGTCAAGCAGAAGCTGTGCAAGACCTCATCACTAAGGACTTGCCCTCATCAGAGCCAGCCCTGTGCATCATGGGCTAACTGCCACTGCTGACTGCCTGGCATGCCAGTGGCAGCAATCCTTAGCCTCCCAGTATGGTACCACCTCCCAAGGATATCAGTTGCCACTTGGTAGTAGGTTGATTACATACCCTGGGACATCCTCAGTTACAAAGCGGGGCAGGAATCCACCCCAACAAGGTGGATGCTTATTCTGAATTTGCATTAAAAAAAATTGTTAGTTATTTTTGTCTGTGCTGGGTCTTTGCTCCTGGCGCAGGTTTTCTCTAGTTGCGGCAAGTGGGGGCTACTCCCCAGCCACAGTGCATGGACTTCTCACTGAGTATGGGCTTCAGTAGCCGCAGCGCCTGAGCTTAGTTGCCCAGTGGCAGGTAGGATCTTTCCAGACCAGGGATCGAAGCTGTGTCCCCTGCATTGGCAGGTGATTCTTAACCAGTGGACCACCAGGGAAGTCTTGGATTCATTTTCTTTGTTGTCCTTCTAACACCATCATCTAGGAGAAGGCAATGGCACCACACTCCAGTACTCTTGCCTGGAAAATCCCATGGACGGAGGAGCCTGGTGGGCTGCAGTCCATGGGGTCACAAAGAGACGGACACGATTGAGCGACTTCCCTTTCACTTTTCACTTTCATGCATTGGAGAAGGAAATGGCAACCCACTCCAGTGTTCTTGCCTGGAGAATCCCAGGGATGGCAGAGCCTGGTGGGCTGCCGTCTATGGGGTCGCACAGAGTCAGACACGACTGAAGTGACTTAGCAGCAGCAGCAGCAGCACCATCATCTGGGGACTCACAGAACATATACTGTCATAATACTCCCAAATGATATTACTTCTTTTTTTTGGTATATATTTATTTGGCTGCACCAGCTTTTAGCCATGGCATATGGGATATACATATATATTATATATAACTTAGTATGCAAACATTTCTCCACAGAGAAAAACTAGTTCTGGATGGTTTTACTGGTGAATTTTTCAAAATGTTTAAAGAACAAATAATTTTACCTTACAAAACTACCTGGAGACTAGAAAAAGCAGCAACTATCCTTTCTTGTTTCATGAGACAAGCACAACTTTGATATCAAAATATGAAAGAATTCAAGGCAGGAAAATGATAGATCGGATTCACTTGTGGACATAATCACACAAATCCTAAACAATTTACTGATGCACGTAAATCCTGCTGTTTATAAAAAGATAATACATCATGACCAAGCTGAATCTGTTCCAGGATGCAAAGTGGATTTAACATTAGAAAAACAGCCGCTGCCATCTCTGCTTCACAGGTTAAAGGAAAAAAATTAATGACAATGTGATTAGTTGCAGAACAGGCATTTGACAAAATCCAGCATTTGGTAATAAAAACTCTTAGCAATGTGGAAATCGAAGGGAAGTTCCTCATTCTCATTAAGAGTATCTTCAAAAACTTCATTCTCATTAAGAGTATCTTCAAAAACTATAGCAAATATTCTCAATTTGAAAGTATTTCTTCTGCAAGATTAGAGGAAAGACAAGGGAGAAAACTATCACCACACAAATGATAAAAAGATTTATGTAATTTATATAATATAAACATATATATACACACATATACATAAAAACTTTATAACAGGAATTAGAGATACCACTAAGAAACAAGATTAAAAACTAGGGGAAACAATATATAACATATATAACGGACATGTAGCAGGACCTGGAAATACAAAGAATTAAGAGAGATGCCAGTATTGCAATAGAAAAATAGGCAAAAGATTAGAACAAAATACTTCACAGAAAACTCAAATGGCCAATAAATGTATTTTTTATAAAAAGGTTGGTCTCACTAGTGCTCAGGTAAAATGCACATTAAAATACCACAATAATAATACTAACAAGCGGGCTTATTATATAATGCAAACCATATCAGTGCTGTGACTATAGCAACTTTAAACTCTCACAACAGACTGACGTGATAGTGTGGTAGCTGTCAGTACTGATGTGTGTTGCGGGAGAAAACCTGGAAAGTCTAAAGTCAGACGGGAAAACACCTTCAACTCCGTTCATTTTCAAAGTTGTATGGCACTTCTACATCTTTTGTAGTTGCAAGAGAATTTTAGGATCTGCTTGTCAGTTTGCAGAAATGAATCCTGCTCGGATTATGAGTTCAAGTGCACTGAATCTATAAATCAATCTGGGGATAACTGACATCTTAAAAATATTGAGTTTTCCAATCCAGAAGATGTATCTTTCTATTTTCTTCAGTTCAGTTCAGTCGCTCAGTCGTGTCCGACTCTTCGAGACCCCATGAATTGCAGCACACCAGGCCTCCTTCTCCATCACCAACTCCCGGAGTTCACTCAAACTCACGTCCACCGAGTCCGTGATGCCATCCAGCCATCTCATCCTCTGTTGTCCCCTTCTCCTCCTGCCCCCAATTCCTCCCAGCATCAGAGTCTTTTCCAATGAGTCAACTCTTCGCATGAGATGGCCAAAGTACTGGAGTTTCAGCTTTAGCATCATTCCTTCCAAAGAAATCCCAGGGCTGATCTCTTTTAGAATGGACTGGTTGGGTCTCCGGGCAGTTCAAAGGATTCTCAAGAGTCTTCTCCAACACCACAGTTCGAAAGCATCAATTCTTTGGCGCTCATTATTTAGGCTTTCTTTAATATTCTTGGCAGTATTTTGTATCAATAAACATATCTTGCACATTATTTATCAGATTTACTCCTAAATATTTTGATATAACTATATATATTTTCATCTCTAATTGTTGCTGGTATATAGAAATAAAATTTATCTTTTATACCAATACACTATACTATCACATATATATGGAATTTAGAAAGGTGGTAACGATGACCCTATATGCAAGATAGCAAAAGAGACACGTATGTATAGAACAGTCTTTTGGACTCTGTGGGAGAGGTGAGGGTGGGATGATTTGAGAGAATGGCATTGAAACATGTATATTATCATATGTGAAACAGATCAACAGTCCAGGTTCGATGCATGATACAGGGTGCTCGGGGCTGGTGCACTGGGATGATCTGAGGGATG
>SJYC01038707.1:0-45518 GCA_006408675.1 Madoqua kirkii
GGGGGGGAGGTGGGAGGGGAGGTTCAGGATGGGGAACACATGTACACCCATGGCTGATTCATGCAATGTAAGGCAAAAACCACTACAGTATTGTAATTAGCCTCCAATTAAAAATAAATTAAAAAATAAAATTTATCTTTAAAAGTAGTAATATACACATAACATAAAATTCACCATCTTAATCATTTTTTTTGAGGAGTCATGCTCTCTGGGCCACATGGCTTATGGGATCTTAATTCCTCAACCAGGGATCAAACCCAGGCCCTGGGCAGTGAAAGTGCAGGGTCCTAACCTCTGGATCAGCAAAGAATCCCCAATTTTAACCATGTTTAAATGCACATTTCAGGGGAGTTCAATCCTTGGGTCAGAAAGATCCCCTGGAGAAGGAAAAGGCCACCCACTCCAGTTTTCTTGCCTGGGAAATCCCATGGACAGAGAAGCCTGGCAGGCTACAGCCCATGCAGGTGCAAAGAGTCGGACACACCTGAAGCAACTTAGCACCGTTTTGTGTTAGTCAGGTTCCATTTGCTACAACTTTTGAAAGAAATTTGCATCTGTGCACCCACATTCGTGAAGGACACTCTCTTTTTTTCAGTAATGCTTTTGTCTAGTATTGGAATCAGAGTAATGCTGACCTCAGAAAATAAGCTGGGAAATATTCTCCTGCAATTTTCTGGAAGAATCTATGTAGAACTCATTTTATCAATTGATTAAGTGTTTGGTAGGATTTACCAGTGAAAACAATGCCTGAAGTATCTTTGTGGAAGGTTTTAAAGCTATAAGCTCCAATCCTTTGATAGATGTAGGATTGTTTGAATTATTTCTTCTTGTATATCCTTTAGTAGATTATTCCAGTCAACGAATTTTTCCGTTTAAGTTGTTCAATGTTTTGGTGTAAGGTTGTTCCTATTCCGTACTCTTTTAAGTGTGTAGGATCTTCCATTCTTTTATCTGTAATCCATTTTGGCCGTGTTGCACAGCATGTGGGATCTTAGGTCCCCAACCAGGGATTGAATTTGTCCTTCCTGCGGTAGAAGCAGAGTCCTAGCTACTGGACAACCAGGAGATTCCTCCATCTTTCACTCTCTATATTGTTAATTCATGTCTTATCTTTTTGCCTTCCTGGCCAGTCTCCTTAGAGTTTAATTGATTTCATTAATCTTTACAGCAAACCATCTTTTAGTTTCATTGATTTTTTTCTTTTGCCTTCCTGCTTTTCATTTCATTGACTGCAACTCATTATTACTTTCTCCCTTCCATGTACTATGGGGTTTTTATTTGCTTTTCTTTCTCTAATTTCTAAATGTAGAAGCTTGATTAATTGATTTGAGATGTTTCCATGCTTCTAATATAACTGTTTAGTGCTCAAAATGTCCAAGCACTGATTTAGCTGCACATTTTGATATGTTTCTTTTCATTTTTATTCAATAAAACACTTTCAAATTTCTCTTTTAATTTCCTGGTTGACCCATGTGTTGCTTGATTGGCAAACATTTGCTGATTTTCCAGATACACTTCTGTAATTAATACCCATTTAATTTCATTTTATCAGAGATCACACTGTGTACAATTTCAATCATCTTAAATATAGTAAAATTAGTTTTATGACCCAGAATATAGTCTATTATGACCCAGAATATTTTGTGTACACTAGTGAGATGTGGATTCTTCTGTTGTTGGGTTCAGTGTTTCATACATTTCAGTTAATTGACATTATTTCTCACGTGTTCTATATCATTATTCATTTTCTTTCTACTGACGTTTTTAATCAATTATTGATATGGGACTGTTGAAATTTTAACTCTAACTGTAGCTTTGTCTCTTTTCGTTTTCTCCGTTTTTGCTTCAGTATTTCGAAGGTCTGCAATTAGGGTCGTATACCTTTACGACTGTTAAATCCTCTTGATGAATTGACGCTTTTATCATTCTAAGATACCCATTTTTATTCCTGGTAATAAACCTCATTCTAAAATCACCTTTTTAATATTAATACATCCATCCCAGTGTTCTTTTTCAAATCTTAATGAATTTGTTAAAGTACTGCTTCTGTCTTAAGTTTTGGACTTTTGACCACAAGCCATGTGGGATCTTAACTTCCCAACCAGGGACTGAACCTGTATACCCTGCTTTGGAAGCAAAGTCTTAACTACTGTACCACCAGGGAAGTCCCTCCAGTATTCCTTTGATTAATGTTTGCTTGGTCTGGCTTTTCTTATTCTTTATCAATAATTTATTTGTCTTTGTATTTAAAATTTCCTCCTTATAGACACTACATATTTTGGCTCCTACTTTTATACCATCTGATTATCTGTACCTTTTATTTGGATGTTTATGCCATATATATTTAATATAATTGCCAATATGGTTGAATTTAAATCTATCATTTTGTGAAAGTTTTCTATTTGTCTCGTCTGTTCTTCGCTTCTTCTTTTCTTCTTTCTCTATCTTCTGGACTGAATAATTTTGTGAGTCCATTTTATTTCTAGTATTGGCCTAGTAACTATATCTCAGATTTATTATTATTCCTTGTAGTGGCTGCTCTAGAATTTATAATAGCATCTTCAGCTTGCCCCAGTGCCTGCAAACAGTATGCACTACCCTATGTGCAGTGTAGAACCTTGTGACAGCTACTTCCATCTCCCCAAACAACCCCATCACCCACTTTATTCTATTTATGTTTTAAACTCCACGCGTATTGTCTTTAATTTGCCTTAAAACCAATCATACTTTTTTTTTTAAATTAGTCTTATCCATACATTTCTCATTTCTAGTACTACCTTTCTACAAATCAACATTTCCATCTAATAAACGATATACCCTTTCCTCTTCTTTCTGAAGAAATGTTTTCCACATTTCTGGCAGTTCAGGTCAGTAGCGATAAACTGTCTTAGCCTTTTCTTTTTGCGTCTGAGAAACTCGCTATTTTGCCCTCATTCCTAGAAGACTTTGTTTTTATCTGAATGAGGAATTTCAGGTCAATTTTTAATCTTTCAATATTCTAAAGTTATTTTTTTCTCTTTCTCAGTTATATAGTTTCTAACAAGTCTAATATAATTCTGTGTAGCTTTATATATAACGTGGGCTTCCCTTGTGCCTCAGCTGGTGAAGAATCCGCCTGCAGTGCGGGAGACCTGGGTTCAATCACTGGGTTGGGAACCCTGGAGAAGGGAAAGGCTCCCCACCCCAGTATTCTGGCCTGGAGAAATCCATGGACTGTATAGTCCATGGGGGTTGCAAAGAGTTGGACACGACTGAGCAACTTTCACTTTATATAGAATGTGTTTTTTATTCCTCTGGTAAATGTTAAGATTTTTCTCTTTACCATTGCTTTTTCAGTAACTTTAGCATAATGTGCCTTGGTGTGATTATGATTTTGTTTATTGTGCTTGGTGTTCATTAAACTCCTTGAATTTGTGGATTTATAGTTTTCATTCAATTTGGGAGTATTTCAGCCATTATTGCATCAAATCTCTCTCTTAACCCCCAATAAAGGGTAAGTAGTCAGACACAACTGAGTGATTTCACTTTCAGTTTTCACTTTCATGCATTGGAGAAGGAAATGGCAACCCACTCCAGTGTTCTTGCCTGGAGAATCCCAGGGACGGGGGAGCCTGTTGGGCTGCCGTCTCTGGGGTCGCAGAGAATCAGACACGACTGATGTGACTTAGCAGCAGCAGCAGCAGCAGCCGCCTCAATACTAAGATGATACCCAAAGGAGACAGTGTTGAAAGCCTTCCATTCTAGCTTCTGGAAACAGACACTGTTTCCACTCATAGGAGAGCTCTGGGAATAGTTTCACTTGCTCTTTTGGTGGTTCTTTCCCCAAGTAGTTTGCTACCAATCGGGTGCAGATGAATACTCATTCACAGGCTGCAGACACCTGGGGTTCTAGATAGATGCATCTTTCTCCTTTCTGGTTTCCTGTCCTGCAAATGTGAGCTAGATAACTCGTTCTCTCTCAGCAGTGATATGTGTATCCTCAGCTGAGCAATAGTATTGCTGGGCTCTGGGCTGAGGTCTAAGCATGTCTCAGCGCAGTAGGCTGGGGCAGTTTGCTGGTTCCACGTCTTCACTTCTCGTTTCAGTCACCATGGCCCACCCTGTCTACTGTCCAATGTTTTAAAAACCACTGTTTCATATAGTCTTTCAGGCTTTGCAGTTGTTTAAGGGGGGAGGATAAACTCCAATACTTGATCATGGTCAGAGCAGAAGCTCTTACTTGCAGAGTTTTTAAAACACAGAGCCAAATTCGTCTCTCAGAAACTCTGGTTCAGTAAGTCTGGAATGGAATCCTTGAATCTTATTAAAAATTACTCAGGTGATTCTGATACACAGGAAGTATTGGAAACTTACCTTGATACATCAGGCAAAGTCCTGTTCAGACACTTCCAATGAGAAGGACAGACCTTTTCATTTTTAACACTCTTCCTGATTCTGAGTCTGGTGGGGGTACTTACAGCAGGCCAAAGATCCAGCTGAAAACCACGAGGCGAGCAGCTACAGGATAAAACACCTACTTGAAGGCATCAGCAAGCAACTTAAGGGACCAGACTTCAGAGGATCCAGTCTCAACTAAGGGGAAACTTTACACACAGGTGGGGTGACATTCTCCAGCACCTTTGTTCCTCAGGGAAATTCGAGGGATATGGCCAGAGTCCAAGTTTGGGAACAGACCTACAAGAGGCCCCGAGAGGCAAAGCGACCAGCAAGAACTGTGGCAGTTAAGGAAGGTCGGAGAGACAGATGAACAGAGGGGACAGATTTCCAGTGAAAAGGGACAAGTGAGTAACTGAGCCTAAGTCTCTGCTGGTTTCCTCAAGTTTCTCTCTTTTTAAAAATATATGGATCTTTATTTTCTTGGCTGTACCTTGCGGCATGTGGAACTACCCTGACCAGCGATCGAACATGGGCCCCTACATGAGAAGTGTGAAGCCTTAACTGCTGGGCCAGCAGAGAAGTCCTCCCTCGAGTTTCTGAAGATGCCTAAGACAGAAGGCTGTGTGTGCTCGGTTGCTCAGTTGTGTCTGACTCTTTGTAGCCCGCCAGGCTCCGGTCCATGGGATTTCCCAGGCAAGAATACTGCAGTGGGTTGCCATTCCCTTCTTCAGGGGATTTTCTGGACCCAGGGATCGAACCCAGGTCTCCTGCATTGCAGGTAAATTCTTTACTTACTGAACCAGAAGGTTAAGCCCAGAAAGCAGAGTGGAGGTTTTTGCCATCTCAGGGTCTTGAGGAAATCAGCATTAGATTTCAGTGTCCGCAGTGACCACTGTCGGCTCCAGGGAACACAGACTCTCAGTTGGAACCCTGAAGGCTGTGCTGTAGGAGCTGCAGCAAAACAGAAGGAGATCAAGTCTTGCCAAAACCCACTCTTAACTGTGGTTTAAAATATGTGCACAATTAAAATCCATGATAACGGTAAACACAGAAGGGGAAGGACTAAGTGGAGGAACAATATTATTCTATGCTTTTAGCATTCAGAGGGAAGTGGCAAAAATAATGCCTTATATTACAGTGTAATAAGTCAATCTTTTTGCTTTTTCGTAGTGTTCATGGGGTTCTCAAGGCAAGAATATGGGAGTGGGTTGCCATTTCCTTCTCTGGTGGACTGTTTCGTCAGAACTCTTCACTGTGACCTGGCCGTATTGGATGGGTCTGCTCGACATGGCTCATAGCTTTATTGAGTTACGTAAACCTCTCCACCACAACAAGGCTGTGACCCATGAAGGGAGAAAGGGAAAGATACCCATCTAAGTGCAGAGTTCCAGAAAATAGCAAGGAGAGATAAGGAGTACTTCTTAAATGAACAACGCAAAGGAATAGAGTAAAACAATATAATGGGAAAGACTAGTGATCTCTTCAAGATAATTGGAGATATCAAGGGAATATTTCAAGCAAAGATGGGCACGATAAAGGACAGAAACATCAAGGACCTAACAGAAGCAGAAGAGATTAAGAAAAGGTGGCAAGATTACACAGAAAAACTATACAAGAAAAGGTCCTAATGACCCAGATGATCACACTGATTTTGATCACTCACCTAGAGCCAGCCATCCTGGAGTGTGAAGTCAAGCGGCCTTAGGAAGCATGATTATGAACAAAGTTAGTGGAGATGATGGAATTCCAGCTGGGCCATTTAAATTCCTGAAAGGTGATGCTGTTAAAGTTCTGCACTCAATATATTAGAACATTTGGAGAATGCAGCAGTGGCTGCAGGAGTGGAAACGGTCAGTTTCCTTTCCAGTTCCAAAGAAGAGCAATGCCAAAGAATGTTCAAATTACCATACGGTTGTGCTCATTTCACAGTAATTATATTAAATATAAATGGACTAAAACTCCTGTTGAAACAAGGATAGTGCAACCATCCAATGTGAGTCTTAGCTGAACTCTGCAGAAAATGTAGTTAACAGATACAGCTGAAAAAGCAGGGATATCTAGAGTGAAATGTTGGAAGGGGGACAAACTGAGCTGTCAGCCCAATAGGGCTGAATTCTGAGTAAGCTTGAAATGAGAAACTATCCTTTGGATACTGTATTTCTTTTTAGCATGCAAAAGATGAAGACCTGAATCAGTCTTTTGAGAAGACTGCCTGAATGTGCCATTAAGTTATGCAAATATAAAGCAAAGACTCTCTATGGAAGCTGTTTGAAAAGCT
Organism: Madoqua kirkii; assembly: GCA_006408675.1. NCBI lineage: Eukaryota > Metazoa > Chordata > Mammalia > Artiodactyla > Bovidae > Madoqua > Madoqua kirkii. The sequence goes on from SJYC01038707.1 coordinate 6,656, forward strand.
AAACTGTGCTTTGTTGTTGCAAATTATTTTAAATTCTTGCTGCTGTGTGCTTAAACTCCAGTATGGTCTTTCCACAACAAGGGCTGGGCTAGTTTTCTTTCAAATTATCCAAAAGCAAACAAAATCCATCTTGGTTGTTTTCTTCTGAAGGCCACGCACTCCCCTCCCATGAACTCATTTTCTATTAGTATGACTTTACCTGTCCTCTTTGGGAAATAAGAACATTGCTTTAGTCTTTTAAAAGAGTCTCTCCCACTTCCTGCCCACAGGTGTATTTTCATTACAAACGTCTCTCATTTTTCCTGAGAATGCATCTAACTCATCTAGAATGGAAATTACCCTAATATATTATTTTCTATCCTCACATTTCTCTCCTAATTGGGGTATAGGGCTTAGTGGTAAGTGAAGAAAAGGGTGATTCTGTAAATCTTACATTACAATTGTGTTATCAGTTGTCACTGGTAGGATACTGAGTTGAAAATGTAAGTTTTTATGTTATTATTGAACAGCCTAGACCATCTATGATGTATAGAGGAATAAGGCTAAGGAATAGAATGGAGAAAAGCTACAGAAACAAGAAAGTGTAGGTTGAGACATAAACAAGAGAGGGTGGAGGTGGACATTACACCTCTTCAGTTCAGCTCAGTCAGTTCAATTCAGTCGTGTCAGACTCTTTGCAAGCCCATCGCAGCATGCCAGGCCTCCCTGTCCATCACCAACTGCTGGAGTCTAACCGAACCCATGTCAGTGATGCCATCCAGCCATCTCATCCTCTGTCGTCCCCTTCTCCTCCTGCCCTCAATCTTTCCCAGCATCAGGGTCTTTTCAAATGAGTCAGCTCTTTGCATCAGGTGGCCAAAGTACTGGAGTTTAGGCTTCAGCATCAGTCCTTCCAATGAACACCCAGGACTGATCTCCTTTAGGATGGACTGGTTGGATCTCCTTGCAGTCCAAGGGACTCTCAAGAGTCTTCTCCAACACTACAGCTCAAAAGCACAGTCCCACCGTACTGTTCATTCACTAGCAACACCTTTTTGGACTCTGAACTGCAGGTACAACACTACGCCACTAGAGATGCAAAGAGGCATTCCAGAATATACCTGGAATATGCTCATAAAACGCAGATAAAAGGCCATGCAACAAGTGCCACACGGATAGGGCAAGCGCTCAAACTGCAAAAGCTCACGAAGGCAGCGTTAGGGGAGTGAGCCAGAGCGTGGACTTTAAATGGTGAAGCTGGGATAAATCCAGATGTTTGGGGAGAACAGTCTGGCCGGTGAAATGGTCCGGGGGCGGGAAAACGTGTCCACACAAAAGTATGAGTTATTTCGCCTGTCATCTGTCATGCACTGCCCTTCCCTGGAATGCAGATTAATAAAAAGGTCTGACTCAGTAGTCCCTGCCACCGATGGGACAGCAGACAAAGAAAACACCCGTGCGGCCAGAGGACAGATGGGCCGTGAAAAGGGGCCCCGGTCTCAGCTCGGCCGTAGATTCGGTAAAGAGCCGGCCAGGCGCACTGGACTGGGGAGTCGCGGCGGGAGCCCGACGGAGGCTCCAGGCTCAGACGCGCAGCAGACCCGCGGGGGGCTCGCCGCCAAGCGCACACCGGTCCCTGCAGAGCGAGATGGCTCTGCGCGGTCCAACAGGTCCCCCAGGGCGGGAAGGGTGAGGTCAAGGCGGCGGGGCTCTGCGCGCCGTCCAACTTTCCGCCTGGCCCTCCCGTCTCGTGTCCTCTCCTCTTCCTGCGAGGGGATACAGAAGTGATGAACATGGGGGAGGGGTGGGCACCGACGTGATGAACATGTTGGGGGGACACCGACGTGATGAACATGTTGGGGGGACACCGAAGTGAAGAACATGGATGGGGGGCATCGAAGTGATGAACATGGAGGGGGAACACCGAAGTGATGAAGGGGGGACACCGCAGTGATGAACACGGAGGGGGCACCGAAGTGAGAACATGGGGGGGACCGCAGTGATGAACATGGAGGGGGGGACACCGGAGTGATGAAGGGGGTGGAGACACCGAAGTGATGAAGGGGGGACACCGAAGTGATGAAGGGGGTGGAGACATCGCAGCGATGAAGGGGGGGGACATCGAAGTGATGAAAGGGGGGATACCGCAGTGATGAAGCGGGGGGGACACCAAAGTGACGATGGGGGGGCACCGCAGTGATGAAGGGGGGCGGCTTCCTGGCCCTCCGCCCCCTCGCGGCCCCGGCTCCGGGGGGCCGCCCGCAAAGGCGCTGAGGAACCGGGCTCGGTGGCTGTAAACACGGGGCGCCATCAAGACTTCGGATCCTACCGGATTTCCGAGCCGCCCCGAAGCCTCCCCGCCCGGCCGCGGCCCTCCACTCCCCGGCGGTGGCATGGGGCTCGCCGCGGCTGCTCCGGCCTCGGGGTGGGGAGCCGCCCGGCCCGGCCCAGCTCGAGCACGGGCGCCCCCGGCCGCCGGGGCTCCCGGCGCGCGGCGCCGCCTCCCACTTTGGCCTTTTGTACCGGCCCCACGTGACCCGCGCGGCCGGCTCTTCCCTGCTGCCCCCGCCCCGCCCTCCGGCCTTCCCCGGCGCCCGGCCCAGCTCTTCCCGCTCCGCGGCCGCCTCCCTGCGCACGTGCGGCGGCGGGTCCGCGCGCTGTCAGCCCGGGGCCGGGGGGCGGCGGGCGCCTGTCAGCGCCGACCTGCCCGGCGGGGCCCCTCAACCCCGCCCCTCGCCCCGCGCCGCTCCCGCCGGGACCCGGCCCGGCTGCGGGGCGCCCGGGAGCGCAGGCGGGCGCCGCTCGCAACTCTTTCACGTGATTTCATTGTTAACTTCGTCCCCGGGTTCCGTCCCCGTCCGGTGGGAGCCGTCGGCCGCCCCCCGCGTCTGCAAGCAAGCTGCAGGCTGGTGCCAACGCCAAGTTGTTGTTGCTGTTGTTTTTTAAGTTTTTCTCGCTCTTTTATAAAAGAGAGCGCGAAGCTGTGTCTGGGGGTGGAGGCGGTTGGGGGTGGCGGGGAAGGAGGCCCGGGAGGACTGTTGGAGTGAGGGGGCAGTTTCCCCGAGTTGGAGTTCAGGTCTGCAGGCGCTCTGCTCGCCGCAGACCCGGGGCCCCTGCGTGGAGCCGGGAGGCCGGCAGCGGCTGTCATTCATTCTCTGTTCTTACCTGTGGGACAGGTGAGCCCATGCGGGACGGGCCCCGCCGCTGAAACTCGGGCTGGAGCCGCTCCTTTCTTTCGGCGCAGATATCCCCCCGAAATGAACTTCTCCGACGATGCTATTATGATTTCTGTACTCTTGAGACGCTTCTCACCCAAATGTAGCTTAGTTCTCTCCGGGGGGTGGGGGTGGGGTCGCTTTTCAGAGCTCATTTAAAAATTACGTCTTGCCTTAGGTTTGAGTGTTTACTCGAGCCTTTTCTTTCTTATCAGAGTTAATAGTACTATCGGTTTCCTCTCATCTTGTTAAACTTTTTCTTTTGAGTTTAGTGGCACTCTTTAAGGAAGGGTGCGAGACACTTCTCGCGGGGGGGGGGGGGGGGGGTCGCTTTTCAGAGCTCATTTAAAAATTACGTCTTGCCTTAGGTTTGAGTGTTTACTCGAGCCTTTTCTTTCTTATCAGAGTTAATAGTACTATCGGTTTCCTCTCATCTTGTTAAACTTTTTCTTTTGAGTTTAGTGGCACTCTTTAAGGAAGGGTGCGAGACACTATATGACATTGTTTATGTTGTAAAGGCTCCTCAGAATAAGAGTTCTCAGGAGCATATAGGTAAGGTTAAGTTTATTTTTGGAAGCAGAGGAGTTATAGAGTTTATTATTCTGGTGATTTTTTAAAAAGATGCAAATCTTTTGGGTTCTTTTGTTTGAAAGTGTTACTGACTTTGATCGTGGAGTGGCATGTATATGCATAATGTTTTTTTTTTTTTTCATTTATGTTCACTTCAGGACAACAGTCTTGAATCATTATGCGATCTTCTCTTTAGACTACACACAGGCAGTATATTTCACCCCTCTGAACTGTACACTTGATATGTAAATAAGTGTACGTTTGAACCTGGGAATTTCCGGGCCATTCTCATTTCTAGTCTCTCTATCTGTAGATTGGTTGTGAACATTTTGACAGTTGTTGGACTCTCTCCAATATATTGAATGTTACTAGGAGAAGCTATCACAGCATGTGATTCTTAGAATCTGAATGAAACTGGCTTATTTTAAAATTCTTCAAACACTTTTCACACTGGACTATTTTCATTGTTATTTTGTTTCCATTTGGAATGTGTATAGTAATACTGTACTTAAAATATGAACTGTGCTGTGTGTAAATTTTGTTTCTTTTACCAGATGAAACAGCTAAAACATTTTCTCAGTGGTTTTTTGCCATTCTTATTGACTGTTTTCATCCAGTCTAAATGTCTGGAATTTTGAAAGATGAAAGATTCACTCTTACTTTCATTGCAGGATTCTTTGTACTAATTCAGGTAACTTGTTGAAGTTCTGATTAGTTTGTTGGGGAAAGCTGTCAGGGAAGCGTTTCAGTTCATAGACAGGTGAGCAGGAATTGTGCAGAGCAGAGTAGCCAGCACCCTCCAGGTTAGTTGTAGCCTGAGGTCGTTTATACTGCATCTCATCTTGTTTCCTCTTTTTCTCTTTTCTTTGTTATCCAAATGGTTTGCACACTTGATTGTTTTGAACAATAACACTTTTACACGTGCTCAGTGAACACTTGCTGTTGGAGTGCTTTGAAGGCTAGGATGCTTCAGTTATAACTTATTTATAAAGTGGACCTTGATAGAAAACTGACTTTGTTTTAATTCTTTTTCAGGCATAAGATGCACATTTTTCTGCTGGGAATGAGATGTTCTTGAGTTTTTACACCTTTATGAAGAGACCCACATGTGGTGCTATTGAGGAGTTGGTTGGGAAGTTTGAAGACTTTCAGATAACAGGTTTTCATTTCTAAAATAAAAGTGGGGCAGCCTCTGTTTCGTGAAAGGAGAAAGGACTGAGGCCAGGAAACGTGTATGCTATGGTTAACTGGTTCCCAGCCTCCGCGAATGGTGTTTTCCGCGGTGTGAAACTTACGCAGCATCAGGATAAGGGATAGCGACTCTATGGATATACAGAATCCTTCACCATGGTAAAACTCGCCAACCCGCTGTACACGGAGTGGATTTTGGAGGCCATCAAAAAAGTGAAGAAGCAAAAACAGCGGCCTTCAGAAGAAAGGATATGCAATGCAGTGTCTTCATCCCATGGCTTGGATCGTAAAACTGTTTTAGAGCAACTGGAGTTGAGTGTCAAGGATGGAACAATTTTGAAGGTCTCAAATAAAGGACTCAATTCCTATAAAGATCCTGATAATCCTGGGCGGATAGCACTTCCTAAACCTCGAAACCATGGAAAATTGGATAATAAGCAAAATGTAGACTGGAATAAACTGATCAAGAGGGCAGTTGAGGGCTTGGCGGAGTCCGGCGGCTCAACTCTGAAAAGCATTGAACGTTTTTTGAAAGGTCAGAAGGATGTCTCTGCATTATTTGGAGGCGGTGCTGCCTCTGGCCTTCACCAGCAGTTACGATTGGCTATTAAACGCGCCGTTGGCCACGGCAGACTCCTTAAAGATGGACCTCTTTATCGGCTCAACACTAAAGCAACCAATGTGGATGGGAAAGAGGGTTGTGAGTCTCTTTCCTCTTTACCTCCAGTGTCACTCCTTCCACATGAAAAGGATAAGGTAAGAAGGGCGTGCCCATCAGTGTTCCCGGAGCTGGGGATACAGCATGCCACAGAGCCACGATTCTAGGATGTTCAATAGAGGTTACACTCGGCATTCAGGGCCTTTTGTGGATAATCACTGCCTGGCTTTTATTGGTGAAATCTCGGTGTGAGAACTCAATAGATGTGATTGTTCTAATACTTTGACATATTTGATGCCCAAGATTTCAAAGTGTAGAGTATGCTCCACCTAAAAGATCATACTTAGAATTAAAAAGTAACAAGCAACTTTAAAACTGTTCTGTAAAAGTTTTTATAATACCTTCCTGCTGAAGTTGCTGAGCAGCCAAATGCTGGAAACTCTTAAGAACCTGTCTTCTTCCTTTCTGCGTTTTCTTACTAGACAGGAATGAAACTGATCATCCTGACCAAAGCAGGGGCTAAGCAGATTTAGCAGTTCTTATTTCTGCTGTTTGTATTCTAATCTTTGGTCGTGTGTTGTTTTTTGCATGCAGTGAAGTCCTAAACGTTACTTATGACAGATGTAGCTGCATGGGTCGGAAGTACAGTAGTGCATGTCGCTAAAGCTCTGGGGAGTTGGGAATCGGTGCACACAGGCATCTTCCTGTGCCGTGTTTTATGCCATTATTTTGTACAGCTAAAAGTATCTTCTTAACAGTCAACCTTGGCCCTTACGTAGAAATTCAGGATGAGGAGAGTCGTTAGTAGCTCCTTTTCACATTGACCTGGTGTGAGAGCTGTGTTTATTTCAGGTGCTCAGAGTTGTAGTTCTGTGGGGCGTGGCTGTACTCTAAGGCTGTTGTACACCTTAGCGAATGCCAATAGCATCATCTTCATTTTGCTGAAGACCATGGAGGCTCTTTCTAGCATGCTAACATTCTAAAGTTAACAACATTGAAGGTATTTAAATGTGTTTTAAAAATATTTGAGGTTTGATCTAGATTCTTGCAGTTAATAACCCGCCGGTAGATTTCTGTTTAAATAGCAATTGAAAATGAACAGTTTGGATGAAAGTTTTAGAGATCTATTTTAGGGTTCCGTTTTCCCTGTGGACTTTGAAACAGAAGCATTATCTTAACTGTTATTACCCTTAAAATGATTCTAATGGAGGCTTGAATTAATAGGCAGTCCCATTCATAATCTGGTTCTGTACCATCGGAACGTCCACTAAGGGTGTATTGAAAATTCAAGGTGGACAAGGAACTGAAATACTTCACTCTGCAGTTCAGTGCTGTAAGGATTGTATGAATTGTTTCTTGATCCCATGGCTGAAGTTGAATGAAATAGAACAATTGATTTCAACAACTGTTATCAAATGATCTCTAGGTTTACTGCCGGAAATGGGAAATACTTTATAGTTTAGAATGAAATCAGTATCACATCTGTGAATTGGGTATTATAAATTCTTGTTAGAACTCCTGAGTGCTGTAATTTCTGTTTGAATTAAGTATTTTAATTTTTAAAAATGTTAGCCATACATAAAATGTCAGTTGTGCATATCTTTTCTTAAAAGTAGTCAATATAGTACAGTGTAGGATAAAACTGAGTCTTATCCCCCTAAAGTTGTACTTTTGCAAGGGACTTTTGAAAACCATCTAGTCCAACAGTCCTTATTTTGCTGCTAGACCAGAGACCTTTGCATTAAAAAAACACTTAATCCAGTAGAGGTCTGCTGGTTTGCTTTGGTTAGAAATATCTCTTTGGCTACATAACTTATTTATTATACATGATTGTAAACCAAAGTAACTGACTGTGGAAAAATGGAGTGTTGTTGAGTAGATTTTTGTGTATTTGTACTGGTCTGATTGGGAAGCCAGTTTATGGTAGTTACCTACAAAGTTAGGGTTGATGAGATCTGTTACATATTTTTTAATAGGAGTCTTATTTTCAGGGGTTAAGTTTTCTGTGTGACTTTCTCCAAAGATATGAAAAGCTCACATTGAAAATCATAATGCAGTAAACTTCAGGGCAAGGAATTATTTCGCCTGTGAACAGATTATGTTTGTTCCTTTTGTTGTATTTACTTTCTTTGCTTTTAAAAAACTGTCCAGTCAGTTCCCATTTGGAATTGATTGATTGCTATTATGAACCTAGGTGTTCTTTAAAAAATTATCTGGATTGTATTTGATAATACAAGGAATTATTAATTCAGCAAATAGTCACTGAGCGCCTGCTGGGGACCAGGTGCTCTGCATGGAGCTGCAGCGCCCTTACTGGTGTCTGCAGGGCGCGTGCACCTGCTGGTCCGCTCGGCTGTGGCTGAGAGCTCGAGTGCAGGGACTGGAGTAGTCTGAGCAAGTTCCCCTTTATTTTTTTCTGTTATCAGCTCTAACTTTTAATTTTTTCTTTTTAATTGTGATGTTAACCTTTGGAAGGAGCTATGTGTTAACTTTTCAGCAACTGAGTGGTTTTTGCTTTGCTCTGAAAGTGAGATGGCTGTGTACAAAAAGATCTGAGAGTTTTTGTGAAGACACTTGAGCTAGAGTGTGTTTTCACATTGATAAACAGGAGAGTCTGGGGATACTGTGATTGAAGAGTTGTACCCATGTTCTAAGGGGAATTTCTGCGTGTGGTAGTGGATGGTGAGTTTGTTTACCTTAATGATTGGTTTATGCTGTGCGCCAGGCATTACTTTTCGGCCACACGTAAGTTAACTCCTGTGATCCTCATACAGCTCAATGAGATAGGTGCTATTATTTCACAGGTGAAGAAATCGAGGCATAAGAGCCTCAGTAACTTGTCCAAGTCTCAGAGATGTTAGGGACAGAGAGGGCGAGGTTTTGGCCGTGGGCATCCTGGCTCCAGAGTCATTGTCACAGAGATGCCTGCTGCCCCCTGAGAGTCTTTCGATGTTGTGCCTGTCGCTGCTCTCGGGCACAGCTGTGAGTGTTCTTGGTGTTAACTGCAAGGCACAGGAAGAGGATGCGTCCCGAGCTCCCCTCTCACTGTTTGCACCCTTTCTTCTCTTTCTGTCATGGAATGGATTCTGAATTTGATTTCAAACCAACAATAACAATGTAGCAGAAGTAAAAGATTATGAAAAATTTATTTTTGTATACCGGAAATCCATAACTAAAAATAGTTTGGTCTGTGTGACTTTTTTTTTCCTTAAAGTTATTTTTCTGTGTGTATTAATTTTCATTTCAGATGGCCCTGGAGTCTTCTGATTCGTAGTTTGGGGTTGGCTGCGTGGCTATAATAAGAGTGCTCTAGTTCGGGACAGAATGTTGGTTTCTCTTGAATTATGGGCTATATGTGGAGGTAGTGTGTGTAACTGGCTTATAGGTGGAGGTGGTGTGTGTAACTGGCTTAAATAAGAACTTCTGCTTGCAGATTTCCTTTTTTTTTTTGAAATACACATTACTGTAAGAAAATTTGTTCATGTATTTTTATTTATTCAGTAAGTGTCTAGGTGCCTACCATGAACAAGGCATTTATGATTTAGGTCCTGTTGGGGATTAAGGCAGACAGCATAGAAATGGGCAATAACTTTTTTTACACCATTGTTTTAGTTTACGAAATATAACTTAGTTTTTACATTCACTGTTTTTTGGTGTAGCAATTAGGTGCTGTGAATCTCTTGAGAAAGAAGAGCCCCTTCCTGGGTGAGGCTAATTATTACCTGAGGTTTGAATGATCCATTAAAAGAATTACTTTGGACACTGAATCTTGGAAGGATCTATTTCCCTTTCAAGAATAATTTCCACCTTCATTTCAAATTTCTGGGTTCGTTTAACACACAGAACAATGTACTTGAATATCTTTATCTTATGTTCCATATTACTAATCCAGAAAACTGCTCCTGTGGTGATCAGCCAGATGAGGAAACTGTTAATCTGTCAAGTATTGTGAAACAGAATTATATTTTGCTGAAGCATTCCAGTTGGGAAGGGAAGAGAAGATACTGTCAACCGCTGTTATTGTTTGGGTCATTACCCAGCCGAGTGACTTGGAGCCAAGAGTGAATGATAAATTGCTAGCCTTCTAAGATAAGCTGTATTGAAATTCAGTAAACTCTTAGTAGAGTCCAAACTATTCTGTGTAACTGGAACTTGGCATTTTAAGTGCACAGAATGAATGAGGCTTTGACAGGAACTTTGTTTTTGATGTAGAGATGCTGATTAGAATGGAAATATATTTTCAAGTTAGGACAGTTAAGAATGAGAGTTTTGATTTAGCTATTTGGAAATGGCCTTAATCATAAAATTGTTTCACATTTTATGTGTTAGAATAGTGGATCTGATAAAATTGTTTATAAAGGTAAGCTTGGCAATGTTTTCAGATATTTTGTTGCTATGGTACTTTATAGTAATCGTCCATGCTGTTAAATTCAGGGGTGTGTTTACTGCTTGGCAGAATGCTTGTCTACTTAAAACATGCACACACATAGCAAATACCAGAAAGCGAGACGCCACAGAAAAGTTGAGATGACATAAATTAGTAGTAAAAAGTGAAAAAAGTTCTCAATTTAAAATCCTTATGAGAGCACGCAAGCAAGTGTATTTTATAGTATCATTATTGGGAAGCTCTTTAAGATGCAAGTTTTAATTCTAATTCTGTGGGAGAAGGAATGGAGGATAATGACAACTGTATCAGTCTTTAAGTGAGGAAGGATTACTTTAGAGAAAATTATTCTAACCATATGTTGCTGACATTTTTTTTTTTCAAGTAATGGCAAGGATACAGCAACATGAATAATGTAGATTTTGTAATGTCACTGAGTTTGCAACTGATTGATCTCAATAATTGTATTTTCTTACATTATAGTTAATTACATTAATTGTAATTACAGTATTGTACATTTCTTACATCAGTGTTTATACCATTTTTTGATGACCCTTAAATGTCCAGGGTCCTGAGGAGAAGCTGGCTAGAAATAAAAATTTGTTACTAACAAGTCATTGAAGTGGGTTAAATATAAATGTGTATGCGTGTATGTTAGTCGCTCAGTCGTGTTGGACTCTTTGGGACCCGGTGGATTGTAGCCCACCAAGCTTCTCTGTCCATGAAATTCTCCAGGCAAGAGTACTGGACTGGGTTGCCATTCCTTTCTCCAGGGCATCTTCCCCACCCAGGGATCAAACGCAGGTCTCCTGCATTGAAGGCAGATTCTTCACCATCTAGCCGCCGGGGAAGCCTTAAATATAAATTTGGTTAATATAAATTGACTTTGTCTCAGCAGACTTGTTCTTATTAAAAACAAAATTAAAAATAACTCAGGCAGAGGTGTGTTTGTGATGCAGTATTTATTTAAATACAGTCAGTTGTAACAGATGTTTTGGTCTCAAGTTAGCCTGGGGGCTCTGTGCTTTGGTCGTTTTCAGCCCGTGATGTACCCTGAGAGAAACCTTGAGCCACTAACACAGCCTTTGCTTTAGTCATTGCTGATCAAAACTTCTGTACTCAGCCACTTGTTGAGTCATTAAGTCGTGTCAGACTCTTTGCGACCTCATGGACTGTGGCCTGCCAGGCCCCTATGCCCATGGGATTTTCCAGGCAAGAATACTGCAGTGGGTTGCCATTTCCTTCTCCCGGGAATATTCCTGCATCAGGGATTGAACCTGCGTCTCCTGCATTGCAGGCGGATTCTTTACCGTTGAGTCACAGTTGCTAGCACTTTGCTCTTTCTTGGGCTAGCTTCTTGTAAATTGATGAAATAAATGGAAGAAATTAAGGAAGACATCAGAAAGTACAGCACATTGCTTTGGGAGTAGAGACTTAGCTGCTCTAACCTCTTTCTTTGCCCTGTATCAGGAGGCCAAGGACCTGGAAGCAGTTGCTTACAGAAGCTATTAATAGGTAACATTTGTTAAGGCCTGACCGTGTCTTGGCCACCGTTCTGAGTGCTTCAGCATGCACTTTCTTCTTGAAGCCTCAGAAGGACTTTACATGGTTAAGTTTTATAGGCATAGTATATTTATATAATAGCTATTTAATAATACAGATTTTCATTATGGCATCTCATAAAACACCAAATGGAAGATAAATGTATGCCAGATATATTGTCTTTTTTCTTATTCTTCTGCCAGTCCTTTATTCAGTTCATCCAGACACTGTGGGCCAGCACTTTTTAACATTGTATTTAATGTTAATACTATGAAGCAGATAGATAACAGAAACTGTGTAATGAATCTGGAAAAAAAATTGTATCATTCTAGGCCTCTTGCATTTGTAAGACTCTCCTTCACAGATATTTTTTTCTCTTGCTATTTAGAATACTGGCGAAAATAGAATTACACTGACCTGGTTCTTAGCTGTGTGAAAAGACTGAATCAGGGTGCCAAGTTTGCTGGTTAAACTAGAGTTAAAAAATTTTTTTTCTGGTGAACTGAGAAATGTTTTTTAAACTTATAATGATAATACTTTATATTCTCTGCTTTGAAACTTTTTAAAGAATCAAATAAATGTTACGTATGGCAATCAGCTGGCTGCTCAGGGGTGGAGTCGGCACACCCAGAGTCTGTAGCAGGTGAGTTAAACCTGTAGCGCCTTCACCTTCTGCTTCTCCAGCTGGGGTAGGATTTGGACTCCTTCAGCTGCAGCTGGTGGAGAAGAAAATGGCAACCCACTCCAGTGTTCTTGCCTGGAGAATCCCAGGGACAGAGGAGCCTGGTGGGCTGCCGTCTATGGGGTCGCACAGAGTCGGACACGACTGAAGCGACTTAGCAGCAGCAGCAGCAGCAGGAGCTGCAGCTGGTTCCCAAGAAAATCTAGGTTGTTTCTTCTGGGTTTTTCTTTTGACAGGAATGTCAAAGTTCCCAACAGATGGCTTTCATCAGCACTTTACATAACTCTGTAAATTCAAGTCCAAAGAAATGCTTTGGGCTTCATTAGGGAACAGGTGAAGAAACAGTTCATAGCATGGCACTATTTGGTTTAGGGTTGAAATTAAGCGTGGAGATTGCAGGAGTGTAGCATTTAGATTTGCAGAATGCCATTCTGGGTCAAAATAGTTTTTAACTGCTGGCAATTACAGAAAAGGACCTGCTGTGAAAAAATAAGTCTGGCTATATAATGTTGAGTAAGTTGTATTTTTCAACTATGACATACTTTATATTATGCATTTATTTATATTTTGTATATTTTATATTAATTATAATTAAATATGTTTTTATTAAAGTATATTATTTTTGTTTTGAATAATGCTTACAAAGTATGGATAGATTCTCAGGAAGAAAAAGAATACAGTCGTCTGCATTTTGTAAAACTTGGAGCCACTAGCCATCTTGGATAAGGGTGATTCTAATCTTATTTCACAAACGGAGAAGCTGAGGTCCAGAGAGGTTTACGAGTTTTGTTTAATGGCACAGGGCAAGTTAAATCACATCTGGGTGATGTGATCAAGCCCCTCTCAGTTCTGTGCTTTTTTCTTTAGGCTGTAGCCCTGCTTTATAGTTTTAAGAGAGGAAAGAGTATAAAATAACATTGTTAGAAATCTCTTCTTTGATGGAAACCATAGGATGAACCCTGGTTTAGAGGATTTTGGTGGTTTTTGTAAACCACAGATCCATAAATCTGCTTGTCTCAGCGTTTGAAGACTCTGGAAAGTTGAGCAGGTTTTATGGTGGCGGGAGACTGATGAGGGATTAGAAAGTTTCCTTCTCTTTTAGCTAAATATTATGAGAACATGTTAAACTACCCTAAAACTGGGAGATAAAATACTCCTTGAGTTTCGAAAAAAGTGTTCACTTGCAATTAGGTCTGATTTTCAGAAAGTCATGGATGATGACTGAGTGACTTGGGTAGTTGGTTTGAGTTTAACATATTAAGTCTGAGATAGGGAGGGACAAGCCTTTCTATTGTTAACAATTAGTGAAGTGATTTTCATTAAAGGCATAAATATGGTTGGCCTAGGAGTGTACAGTCTTATGTACACATAGTCTTTTGGTTTTGGATTTTGTAATTGTTGTTCAGTTGCCCTGTCTTAACTCTTTTGCAACTCCCGTGGCCTGTAGCCCACCAGGCTCCTCTGCCCTTGAGATTTGTCTGGCTCGAATACTGGAGTGGGTTGCCATCTTCTCCAGCAGATCTTCCTAACCCAGAGATGGAACCTGCGTCTCTGGCATTGGCAGGTGGATTCTTTACCACTGAGCTCCCAGGGAAGCCCTGATTTTATAGTACCAGGAAACAGACTTTATAGGAAAGGCAACAGACAACAGGTCATGTTTGTCTTTTTCGATTTTTATGACCAACAGGTCATCTCTGCATTACTTTTACTTTGTTGTAAAACTTAGCAAATGGACTAGTGAGTGGCAAATAAAAGTTAAGATTGGGGAAAATTACTTATAAAATAATTGGGTAGAGTAATATGACACTGTTTGGTTTGGGTTGAAATTAAGCATGGAGACTGTAGGAGCGCGTAGCATTTAGTTTTGCAGTGGGTGAAGGTGTTCTTGGAAAACTTTGAGAGGAGAAAGTGACTGCTGTAGAAAGACAATCAGGCAGCCTAAAAAAGCTTAAAATCGTTGTGTGTATGAAAGAAGGCAGCTGCTTCCTTTATCTTTTGTGCAGAAGAGGGGGTCCATGTGTGTGAGTTGGTTATCATGCTTACCCTGTAGGCTGCCTTTCCTCCAGGGAGCAGGGGACTGCAGTTGCCCCAGAAGGCCGTTTTTCAGTGTTGGTTTTCAGTTCTCTCTGCTTAGTAGAGTACAGGTTTGTCTCTTTTCTTCCTCATTGGTTGTAGTGAGGCACTTAACTCCTGACTTTTCTAGAATCTGTAACAGAATTCTTGAAAACATTATTGCAGAGTGTGTGTGTGTGTGTGTGTGTGTGTGTGTGTGTGTGTGTATGTGTGTGTGTGTTGAGTGTAGTGCTGTGCTTTAATAGTTTCCCAGCTTTTCTGTTCAGGACATCTTTAAATGTGTGATGTAGGGTTTAGATCCTCTTTTACCGTTTTCCAATTTTAGTTATTTCTTTTCTTCCCACGCTAGTCTGTTTTCCTTTAAACAGACATAAATAACATAACATAAATCTAAACACAAATCTAAAGTTCTGTTTTTTTCTAAAGCAGTGGTTCCTAATACTAAATCCACTTTAGAATTACCTGAGGAGGCTTAAAAGAGAAACACCAAACCAGTTAAATTGGAGAAGGAAATTGCTTGGAGAATCCCATGGACAGAGGAATCTGGTGGGCTACAGTGCATGGGGTCCCGAAGAGTCAGACACGAGCCAAGTGACTTACGTACGTGCATACACACACAGACCAATTGAATTAGACTCCAGTGGTGGGGCCCAGGTTTCGGTTTATTTGCTGACATCTCCCTGCACGTCTGATGCGCAGCCATGGTTGAGAACGCCTGCTCCAGTGCTTAGAACCAGCATGTCCTGGGCTGGGAACTGTCGGAGGGAGTTGAGGAGGGATGGGACGGGCGGGGAAGGAATTGCCTGTAATTGAAATTCCAATACAGGAAACACTCTCTTGAACGTACTTTGAACTCAGGACAGTGTACCCCTGAATTTTGTCCTCGTCCCTGACCATAACTGCCCTGTTTCCGCGTTCTCTCCCCTCCTGCTGCACCTGCTCTTCTGTCTCGTGAAGGTCTCCCATGTTCTTCGAGGAAGGTTCTTCAGGGAAGGCTCCCCGTGCGCTTCTGCTGTGTCCCACCACGGACGCTTCCCTTCTGATTGCTTGGCCTTATGGCTTATCATCGCAGTTCCTTGCTTTACTCCCGCATCTCATTGGCAAACGCCAACCTTGAAATTACGCCTGCTGTTCTCTCCCTATGGGCTTCCCAGGTGGCTCAGTGGTAAGGAAGCTGCCTTGTCAGGCAGGAAACTCGCTTTCGATCCCTGGGTCAGGAAGATGCCGTGGAGGAAGAAATGGCAACCCACTCCAGTGTTCTTGCCTGAGGAGTCTCATGGACAGAGGAGCCTGGTGGGCTGCAGTCCACGGGGCCACAAGAGTTGACACGACTCCGAAACTACACGGCCACTCCGCCATCCTGTCCTTGCTCTTCTGTGGGACTTGATCATTTCGAAGAGAACTGTGCAAACTCACAGAGTGGTAGGGTGCCGCTTACAAGTTTGTAATCTCGTCTCTGTCATCTGCTTGGGACTGTATGTCTGTGTCTGCAGTCTTTCCCTCTGCAGGAGTTCAGTGTTCTCTCCAGCCCTCTGCCTCGCCTGCAACAGATACTCGTACGTACTCCTTCAGAGAGAATAGAATGTCTCCAGCCACGTGAGCTCATCCAGCTTTACCCTCCCCCTACCCTAAGTGCACAGGTGCTTGTGTTTACCCCTCTTCTGCCCATTTAGAAGACGTGAGGGGAGCGTCCAGAGGCAGCGTCTCTGTTTACATGCAGGATGCTTTCCTCTCTTGCCCAGGAGTCTTGTTCCATCTTTCACTCCTTCCGTGTTACATGGGGACGTCTCTCCCATCAAGTTAGAATAGAAACAAGCATCACTGCTCCAGAGTCTCTCCATCTTCACCCTGTCTCCTTCCCTTCATCTTGAAACTTCTTGGGAAAAAGTCTAAAATTGTTCCAAATCTGTTGCAGTCTTGCCTTTGGCCCTAAGCACCGTTTGAAGCAGCTCCTGTGGACAGTTTTCAGTCTTTATCTTTCCTCCTGTCTCAGCAGCACTCAGCACTTGTTGGTTATTCTCTCTTCCCTTGCCCTCTGGGATAATTCTTTCCTGGGTCTTTGCCCACTCCGCTCATCTTTCTGGTGATTCATTTTCAGTTTACTGACTTTCTGTCCTTTGCTTCTAGCTTACATTGTTGAATTTCCTAAGGTTCTGTTCTTTGTCTCCTTGTTATTTTCACCTTCCTGAATTATCTCTAGACATACCTTCTCTGTACCGATGACTCTAAATTCATTTATTGTTCAGTTGCTCAGTTGTGTCAGACTTTTTGCAACCCCGTGGACTGCAGCATGCCAGGCTTCCCTGTCCTTTACTGTCTTCCGGAGCTTGCTCAAACTCATGTCCATGAGTTGGTGATGCCATGCAACCATCTCAGCCTCTGTCGCCACCTTCTTCTACCCTCATTCTTTCCCAGCATCAGGGTCTTTTCCAACGATTCGGCTCTTTACGTCAGTTGGGCAAAGTACTGGAGGTTCAACTTCAGCATTAGTCCTTCCAATGAATATTCAGGGTTGATTTTCTTTAGGAGTGACTGGTTTGATCTCTTTGCTGTCCACAGGACTTTCAGGAGTCTTCTCTAGCATCACAATTCTTAAGCAACAGTTCTTCAGTACCAGTGATTCTATCTTTCCCCCTTCTATTTGCTGTGAAGTGGTGGGACTGGATGTCATGATCTTCGGTTTCTGAATGTGAGTTTTAAGCTGGCTTTTTAACTTTCCTTTCACCCTCACCAAGAGGCTCTTTAGTTCCTTTTCATTTTCTGCCATTAGGGTTCTGTCATCTGCATATCTGAGGCTGTTGATATTTCTCCTGGCGATCTTGATTCCAGCTTGTGCTTCATCCAGCCCGGCATTTTGCATGATGTTCTGTGCATATAAGTTAAATCAGCAGGGTGACAATGTACAACCTTGACGTACTCCTTTCCCCATTTTGAACCAGTCCATCGTTCCATGTCTGGTTCTGACTGCTGCTTCTTGACTTGCATACAGGTTTCTCAGGAGACAAGTAAGGTAGTCTGGTATTCCCATCTCTTTAAGAATTTTTCACCGTTTGTTGGGATCCACACAGTCAAAGACTTTAGTGTAGTCATTGAAACAGAAGTAAATATTTTTCTGGAATTCCCTTGCCTTTTCTATGATGCAAGAGATGTTGGCAGTTTGAGCTCTGGTTACTGTCTTTTCTAAATCGAACCTGTATATCTGGAAATTCTTGGTTCACATTCTGTTGAAGCCTAGCTTGGAGGATTTTGAGCATTACCTTGCTTACATGTGAAATGAGCACAGTTGTACAGTAGTTTGAACGTTGTTTGGCATTGACTGTAGCCCACCAGGCTCCTCTGTCCATGAGATTCTCCAGGCAAGAATACTGGAGTGGGTAGCCATTGCCTTCTCCAGGGGGTCTTCCCGACCCAGGGATCGAACCCAGGTCTCCTGCCTTGCAGGCAGCTTGTTTACCATCTGAACTACCAGGGAGGCCCCAAAATATGGAATGCTTCATGAATTTGGGTGTCATCCTTGAGTGAGGGTCATGCTGATCTTCTCTGTATCATTCCGGTTGTAGTGATGTGCTGCTGAAGAGACCACTCTGTAAATTCGTATCTTAACCCAGAGCGCTCTTTCGGTCTCTGGACTTACGGATCACTGTCTGTGTAGTGTCTCATCTCAGCTGATCACCCTCCTCAGCTTGCTGGTTGGTCTCATGCTTTGTGAGAGACACTGCCCTCGACTCTGATTCCTAGCCGGATGGAACTCTAGTGCCGCCTTCTGCACTCACATGCCTCTTTGGGATTCAGCTGTAGTCCATCCCCAGCCTTGCACCTTTACTTCAGGAACGTCTCTTTCAGGGAACTTCTTGTTCATTCCAGACAGTCCTCGTGGTGTGCGTCCTCACCATCACTCTCCTGACCCCATCAGTTGAGAACAGAGGCTCGGGAAACGGAGCGTCTGGGTTTGCACCTCCTGTTGGTGCTGCATGCTTGATCACCTCGCATAATTTGCTTCATCTTTCTTTGCCACATTTCTTCCCATAGAATGGGGGTAACACAGTGCCTGTCTTGTAATGAAGCTCTGAAGATATGATGAGTTAATAGAGCGGATGGCAGTGCTGTCTAACAGAGCTGTGTACGATGACGGCTGCTCAAAGCAGGGGTCCCTCATCTCGGGGCTCTGGCGCCGACGAGATGTGGCTGGTTGACTGTAGAACTGAAATTTACATTTTCTAAACTTGTAATTTAATTGAAACAGCCCTGAGCTGCACATGCCTCATGCTGTATAAATGTTAACTGTTACCCTCTTTCTAAAACTCTGCTGAAGGTCCTCGGTGCCAGATTCCATGGCGTGCAGAGTGGTGTGGCTTTGACCCCCTCTTTACCTCCCGTGTCGCTCCAGTGCCCTCCGTGCTCCTCGATGTGGCGCTGCTCAGAGTGTGATCCCAGGGCTAGAAGGAGCAGTGCTGTCCCTGGAAAACCTGTTTGAGGCGCAGATTCTTGGGCCATTCTCATGCCTGCTGAATCATGCATGGGAGGTGGGGCACAACAGTTTGTAGGTTAATAAGCCCCCCAGTTGATTCTGAGGCATGTGGGCTAGGGCTTGGGAACCGCTGCGCATTCCCGGCTACCTGGCCTCGTGCAGGTCCGCCGTGTTTTGTCCTCTTCTGTTTTTCTCCTGTCTCGGCTCCTTTCTCTCCTCTTCACCGCTCAGCTCTTACTTAACTTTGAAGACTTAGCCTCGGCATAGCCTAGACGTGTTCTCTGTTCCCTGTCACCTGTCTTGGTTCCAGGCTGACTTAGCCAGTCCGTTCTCCAGGAATGGCTTCTCCCTCCTCCGCTCCTTCCTTCAGGCCCCTGATGTACTGAACTACTGAACACCCCTCCTCAGAGCCCGTTTGCATCATATGGGTAGTGAACTGAGGATCTGGTGGTGCATCTCTGTACCCCATCCATCTCGCACCATGTCTGGTGCTTTGCATGTGTTTCTGGAGCATCTTCCAGGTGCCAGCACACTGGTCAGGCCCTGAGTGAGGGAGATGCAGCCCTGGCAGTGACGCCCCAGTGCTCGGGCTGCGGCGGGCTGAAGCGGGCTGAAGCGGTGCTGCGGAAACGCGGAGGGGGTGGGGAGGGTGAGGGAAGCCTTCTCAGAGGAAGTCACATGTGAGCAGTTAGAAAGTGGGGAAGCAAGTGGGTGGGGTGGGAAAGAGTGGTTCCTGCAGAAGGAACAGCATGTACAGAGGCCTAGAAGCAAAACATTGTAGGCCCACAGTAAACGTTTAATTGAATACGAATTTAAAAAAAAGCAAGTCACATGTCTAACTTTTGAAGTGCTACGCTCTCCCCAACAAACTTTAGTTAGCACTTTATAAGCTGCTTTTATATTTGATAGCATGCTTTCTTTGAGCTGATGTTTAGAGGGTGACCTCCAAGCCAGCAGAATACATTTATCTTCTTTCTTTCTTCCTTCCTTTTTGCCTTTTATATGGTAGAAGAAAGAATTTATCTGAAGCATTCTTCTCCAGAGTGAGGGACTCATCAGTGCCAGCAGAGGTAAACACGTTCCTTTTATTGCATAAGAATAGGCCAAGATTTTAAGCCAGCAGCTTCAGATTAAGGGCACTGAGGAAGCGTGTCTGGAGGAAGGCTGGAAGGTGGCCGGCATGACCGTCGCAGCTGTGGGCCCTCCTGTAGCCCCACTCTGTCCCGGCCCTTCTCACCCTTGTTGCTGCATCCCAGGCTTCTGGTTGCTCTCATTAACCCTCCGTTTTAAGGGCATCTGTCTTTGGTGCTATCTAAGTTCCCTTTTTGTAGCTGTTGAATGCCTTGTTTGTCTGTATAAGACTTTATATGTGTGCTTTTTAGTAAAAAAATCATCTTTTACTCTCAGAATGCTTTACAAGTAGTTTGGCTCCATCAACTACTAATTTTGGAGAAAGAAAAAAACATACAGTTTTGTTTCTGATAACTTCAGTGATGCAGACAACTCCTAACGTTAGCCTAGAAAGCTAGAGAATGGGAAAGAGAAAGTCTTTTCCCCCAAAACTTTATATGGGTGGTAATAACATGTTCTGGTGTTCCACAGATTGAAACGGGTTTTGCTTTCATACATATTTTCTTTTGACATAGTATTTGTGGCAAGGTAAGCAGTCCAGGTGGTATGGTGACCAGGTTTTGCTTATTCAGAATTGTGTGGTTAGTTAAGGGAATAAATAGAACTAGAACCAGATTTCTCTTTTTTTTTTTTTGGTGGTATCTTTGGTTTGGGTATCAGGGCAATGGTGGCCTCATAGAATGAGTTTGGAAGTTTTCCTTCCTCTGCAGTTTTTTGGAACAGTTTAAGAAGGATAGGTGTCAACTCTTCTCTAAGTGTTTGATAAAATTCGCCTGTGAAGCTGGCAGACCCTGGACTTTTGTTTGTTGGGAGGTTTTAAATCATGGTTTCAGTTTCAGTGCTTGTGATGGGTCTCTTTCTTCCAGAACCAGATTCTTTCAAGCCCAGGACTCTTTCAGCCACATTAGGCTGCCTCTTGTTCATGAAAATGATAGTGTTTAAAAAAAAAAAGGGTGCTTCTTTAGCATTTTTAGTTATATACATCTGTTAAACCACATATCAAGTCAGATGTATTATTAATCCTTATACCCAGGTCTTGACATATTGTTAGATGCTCAGAAAATGCGTGTTGAGTGGAAACTGTCAGGTTTAAACTGGAAAAGGGAATGGTAGAAATAAGGTGGTTGTTTTTTTTTCTTCTTCTTTAAGTATTAAGTCTCCTCAGTTCACTTCAGTTGCTCAGTCGTGTCTGACTCTTTGCGACCCCATGAATTGCAGCACACCGGGCCTCCCTGTCCCTCACCAACTCCCAGAGTTCACTCAGATTCGCGTTCATCGAGTGGGTGATGCTATCCAGCCATCTCATCCTCAGTCTTCCCTTTCTTCTCCTGCCCCCAATCCCTCCCAGCATCAAAGTCTTTTCCAGTGAGTCAACTCTTTGCATGAGGTGACCTAGTGAACTTCGAAGCTGAAACCATTTATCCTCTTAAAATATATAGATTGAAGGGAGAGACAGTTTCTCATGTTTTCTGCAAATACTTAACACCTCAGCTGAAAAGTGCCTTCTGCTACTTCCTTCAGGGTAATATTTGTTCTGCTACCCATGTAGTGTTTTTAAAAGCTTAAGAAATTGTCTTTCCCCAATAGGTAATACATTCACTAGTACGTAAAAATTGTAAAAGTACAAAAGAGGAGTATTCCATGAGACATAGTCTCCTAACTCCAGTTCCCTAGCCGACCAGTTGCCTTCCTGGGTAGCTGTCAGTAAGTTTTGTTTCATTTTTACCTTCCGAAGAGATCTGTGTGTACGTAAGCAGTCACTCTCTATATGGATTTTTCCCTTTGTCCCCGCCCCCCAGTTGATAGTGTATCTTAACATTCTGTTCTGCACCCTCCTTTTCTTTCCCTCCCTGCTTAATGACGTAGCTGAGGTGTATTCCGTATCAATACGTAAAGTTTGGTGGTATTCCCTTGTGTGGCTGTGCCGTAATTCATATAACTAGTCCCATGCTGATAGACATTTGTTTCCAGCTTTTTTTGTGTGACTGCAAATAGTACTCAATTAAATAACCTCCTCTGTATGTTGTTTTACTAACAAATTCCTAGAAGTAGAATGATTGGGCAGAGTGTGTCTTTTTTCGTAATTTTGATATTTCTAAGTTTCTCCCCGTGGAGATCCACCCACTGTGTGTATGAGAATCCTTGTTTCCCTATACCCTTTGGAGTAGTTTTTTCAAAACTTTTGGTCTTTGGCAGTCTGATAAATGCGTAATCGTTACCACTTTTGACTCTGTTCTTTTGCTCTCAGAGTTTGCTCTTCTAGCCTAGTGACCAGACAGCCTCTGATAGCCTCTGACAGCCTCTGATCCACCTCTGAGCCTTTCTGCCTGATTACTTGAAAATACGCAGTTTTAGAGATCATTGTAAATCTCCTTTTAACTGTTGCCTTAAAAAATATATAGGTCTTTTTGCTGAATCTCTCTTGTAAGCAATGACTTATACCGATAGATTTCTGTCGAGTAGAATGAGCCCCCTTTGTCCACCATAAAAAGCCTGTCGCTTTCCTACTTCTGGCAAGGAATAGATGATTTAGTATGACCTTGTTCTTCAACCTTTTTAAGTGCTTATATTTGAAAACACATAATTTTGAATAAATATTGTATGCTAGGTAATACATTTAGGTCATACCAACCTTTTAAGGAAGGTTGTCTCTTTTATAGAGGAAACAAAAGCTCATAGAGGTTGAGTGATTTGCCCAAGGTTGTATAGCTTTAGTATGTATGTGCCAGAGTGTAGAGGCTAGTGGAGTGGTTAGAAGAAAAAAACACTATGAATTCAAAGTTGAGATAAACTGAAACTCTGGTAAACTGGTGCAGTGGTTTAAGGTGCTTCCTAAATTATCATATTAATAACTCTGATTAGCTTAGGGCTTATATTTAAGAGCACATATCTTGACCTCATTGATTACCTGTTGTTTGATTTTTACATTACTTTACCCTCCATGAGCTTCAGTTCCTTTCCTGTAGAAGAGAAGTCACCACCTTATGCATCCAGCAACTACCTATTAAAGGTTGTTTCAAGCTTGAGCAAGTCGCGGCTCAAGTGGTTCCTTTCTTTCTTTTTTTTTTTTTTGCCTTCACTTAAAAAAAAATAAGCAGCAGGAAGCAGTGCTGATTTCCCTCTCTTTTCTCCAGAAAATATCAGAACAAAACCAAACAAATTGATTTATTAACCCACAAGATACTTCCATCATATTTTAAAGGCTGAAGTTTTCATGAACACATACCCGCTTTTAACAGACATCTAGAAGACACAGAAGCAGACATCTAGATAGATGAAAAAACATATTTCTCCCATCTATAAACCGGGGACGGGGGAGCCTGGTGGGCTGCCATCTCTGAGGTCGCGCAGAGTTGGACACGACTGAGGCGACTCAGCAGCAGCAGCAGCAGCATAATCCATTTAAGTAAGGGTGGATATTCCCTGGTCATATACTTGTAGAAATAGGGAGAATATATGACAATCCCTCCTTTGGCCTTGTTTTTAAGTAACAGTATTTCTCTCTTCTCTAGTAAAAATAACCAAAAACCCAACAACCCTCACCACCCCCACTTCCTCAGAGTACTCCCTTTGTTAAAACTGTCAGAATAAGTCTGTATTTTGTATCTTGAAGTTCAAGAGTAGAGTAAGGATGGAGCCTCAGAGCTGCTGTTTTTCATCATGTAAAGCAACCTGGCCCATATTGAAAATCAAACCAAGAACTTTAATATAATTAAGCACCATGTTGCATAGCACTGCTTCGCAAATTTTCACCTGGAGATCTTGTTAAAGTGCAGTTTCAGGTCTTTGCCTGAGACTTTGCATTTCTAACAAGCTCAACAATTCCACTGCTGCACAGAACACCCTTTGAGCAGCGGGTTTCTGTAGGTCTGAATTTCTCCTTTACTCTTGACTGATTGTCCTGAGTCACATGCTTAATTTCAGATACTCAGCAGATTGCCCCTGACTGTCTGTGTCCCAGGCACTGTGCTAGGACTGGGATTGTAATGAGAATGCTAGGGAGACACTGCTGTCAGTCAAGGGAAAGCCACGGAAATAAAAACAGTCAAGTAGTGAAGTTATGATGGACGTGTCCAAGGAACTCTGAAAAAAATCTAAGTCAGAAGCTACTTTTTAAACAGGTTTATGGAGATCCTGATACTGGGTTCTCTGATATGTTGTTATCTAAGTTCTCAATAGATGTAAAGTGAAACTGATTGAATTGTTAGTGTAAAACAGATGTTGGCAAACTTTTTTTGGTGAAGGGCCAGATAGTAAATATTTTGGTCTATCTGACCACTCTGTGGTCTCTGACCCAGCTACCCAACTCTAAGCAAAGCAGCCACATGCATCTTCTCGGAAGGCTTTGCCTCCAGAACCGCTGGCGGGCTGGTGTGGTCTGGAGGCCGCAGTGTGCCCACCCTGGTTATTACACATTGTATATTACACTCAGTTGTAAGTTGTGTGGAAAATGACTTAAAGTAAGAATGACTTATTTAAAAAATGCGCTCTCTTGGAACATGTTCATTTACCTAGTGATACTCCTGAGAATGGATCATGCATGTAATCATTTGTCCTGTGTATCATTGGGAAAAGACGAGTAAAGAATTATAGTTAATACTCTTATTGAAGAGCAGTTCAAATGCCTGTTTCTTATATGGAGAAAGAAGCTGTGACAGGTAAGAGAGGTTAGGGAGTTTCAGTACAGCTACGTAATGAGACATTTCCATAATTTACTTTTTCTGGCCAGTATTGAAAAACATGTAATTTCTGGATCAAAAGAGAATGATGTTGTTGAGTACTCAGATCAGTTATTATCATTTAAGGTGATGAATAGGATTGAGGCTCTGGAGTTTGCTTTCTGGTCTCGCCACTTAACTAGTTGTGATCTTGAGTAAAGAATTTATAATCTCTTTGCCCCTCAGTTTCTTAGTAGGATCATGACCCTGAACACAGTTTCGGGGATGATAAGAAACGCTATTTGATAGAACTGGTAAACAGTAGGCCCTCAGTAGATGTTGCTTTCCCCCCCTTCTGATCTGCTTGAAAAATTAAGAAAAAAATGTCTGTCACATAAGAATGTTAAAATTTTCTTGGAGGTAAAAAAAAAGTAATGGAGGCGCACGCTCAAAATAACGTGCAGACAGATGTAAGGCCCTTAATAGAGAAGTAAGTAGGTAAGAATTATTTAACTCTGGAACTGAAGTCTTAGAAATTCTTTCAATTTGAATTCCTATTTTTCAGACGAGAAGAGATTGCATGACTTCCCCTAAGTATCTCTATGTTGTCTTTGTAAATAGGTAAAGAAGGAGACTAACATTCATCCATTAACCAGATGTTTCTGGCTCTTGGTTAGGAATTTCTTTATCTCTAAGCTAAATTAATCTTGTTTCATTTTAAACACTTAATAGCTTTTTTGCTTATTTTGAACCCTTGGTAAATGTTGACTCAAATAATTTTGTCTTCAGCAGAGATGAAGAGTAACTATAGTCTTGACTATAAATTAAACAATCTTGATTTATTTACTCTTGCCACTGGGAACAAATTTTTAATGACATATTTGTAGTTCTTTAAGCTTGGGTTTTTTTTTTGTAGAACTAAAAATTTACAATAGTATTAGTCATTTTGAATTGCATCAGTAGAAGGGAATACTGACAAGCCAAAAAATGATACATTATATATGTGTGTGTGTATGTATATATATAAATCACTATTTAATGGCTTAACTCAGTTCTTTTCTGTCTTGGGTTATTGTAGTTGTCTTTCAGCTGGCTTTCCTTCATTCATCCAATAATTAGTAATGATACCTGGTATGATAAATGCTGCGAGCTGAGCAGTGGACCAAATGGGTACAAACCCTGCCCTCGTGGAGCTTGGATTACCTGGCAGACCTCAGTCTAGCCTTCTGAAGGTCACATCTGTATTGTCTGATTCTCCTCTCTAAAATGTCTCATCTTCCGTTGTTTAGAACCTTCAAGCCTGTTGGGTTTCTGTTACTATGTGGATAAAATTCAAGCTCCTTAGCCTTTTTGCAGCTTTATCTGTTGACACACTCTTCTTGACCCACAGTCTTTCAACATATCACAGTTTCTTGTAAGCACCACATTCTCTTGCCTTTCCGTTTTTATATGTATTTATTTCTGTTTGGAATGTCATTCTTTTAGACATTCCTTCAGACAAAACCAAAAATAGCTAATAAACCTCCTTGATAGACCCGCTACCATTACTGGTTTGGTGAGATGACTTTCTTCCTGTATGACCATAGCAAATATATTCTCATGGTATGTTAGGCATGCTGGTTTTTCTCCCTAGATTATGATAGTCTGTTTAGCTTCATCTCTTACTGGAATTAAAAGCAAATTGCTTTTTATTTCTTTATTTTTCTGTGTCTGTCAGGGGGCCTGGCTCGTAGTTTGAAATATCCATTGAACAGTGAAGAAATGCATGAACTATCTCAGTACTACCAAGATATCTAGAGAGTGTTGGGAGTTCCTTCAATAAATCTTTGAATTTGTGGAATGCTTACTACGTGCCAGGCAGTAGATAAGTAGATGACTTGCTCTCAGATGAGTCTATAAGGCTAACAACTTCCTCACTTTGACAACAAGCTATCTTTTTTTTTTTCTCATTACCACCCCCCTCCTTGCAAACACACACACAATGTCATAAATAGTATAGATGAATCAATAGTCTGTACTATCAAGTGTCCAGTGCTGATGGTATCTTTTAAATACAGCAGTATTTTAAACTATTGAATAGAGACTGATGAAAATGTGGGGATCCACAAACCATTTTAAGGTCATATGAGGAAGGAATGTGAGTCTTGGTTTATCAGGAAACCTTCTGTGGCACCTTCTGGTGAGATTAAGAAAGTGTCCACATCCAGACTTGGAGGAATGGGGTACTAGCTTGGAAGAAGATTTTGGAGACCACAGTGAAATAGTCTTTAAGAATTACTGTGTCTCTGACACCTGGATGGTTCAAAGAGTGATACTGTAAACGAACAACGACCACCAACCAAAAATGAGCACTGACAACTTGAAACAGGAGAGCGTTCCAGAAGAGGTGAACTGTGAATTCAAGAAAGGTGTGAAACACTTCATTTTGCTTACATTTTTCTTTCTTGTTTGCACAAGATTAATATATGATAAAATACATCTAAGAACACTTACAATATGTTTCCGTTAAAAATTTAGGTGATAAGAGTTTGGAGAGAACTGGAGCGGGGGGATTGGACATGTAGATGTGTGCGAAAGCTCCAGTATTTTTTGCACCCCTCAGAGATCCAAAGTTATTTGGATAGTTTAGTAGCACACAAAATATATTTTAAACAACTGTGCTCATTAAATCATTGCATTTACTGTCTTTAAAAATGTGGAGGCTTCTAAATGGTTTCTTCCCCCGATGAAGAACAGAATTTTGACCTTTAAATGTTACCCTTGGAGAAGAATTTCTTCTGTCCCCTACCTCTCACCTTTGTAATAGAGCTAGCTACTTGTATATCTCAAATTTCACCAATATCCCTCCTTTTAAAAAAAATAATAGATTAGTCTCTTTCATGTTGCAGTTCTCTTTGACTCTTACTTTACACCTTGGCTTTTGTGTTTGTAACTGTTGGTCTCTCAAGTTGTTTTACGTTTATAGGGATGTTAAAAGTGCTTCGTATCCTCATGCTGGTGTTTTCAGTTCATGGATATGCATATGTAAACCTACGGTGTGGGAAAGGATTGTTAAAGTATAAGGTGTGTGTATATTTGTTATGAGGAAAAGATTTAATTAATCTTTGATGAGCCTTGATGTTAATTTTTATTGCTCCATTTCAATACTGATTTTAAAACAGTAATACTGATTTTAAAACAGAAGAGGGTTGTGTTTTCCAAATTGCTTCCTTGGTGTACTGGTTACTGAGTTTGTGTTCCAAGAGCAGAGAGTCCCTGTCGCAGTGAATTTAGGAACGGTGCATATTCATAGTTCACATAAGCACATTAAAGGCATTGTGGAATCCCCACCTTTTCACTCTGCTTAAATCAGCCTGTTTGTATAAGGGAAGGCACCTTCCCACCTCTTACTGCCCTTGAGATCTGTTTAGGAACCACAGCGATTATACTTCTTCTGGGGCTCTAATATGCTTTCAGATCCTGGCCTTTTGGTTGTTAGTGGCAGGTAGAGTCTTTGCTCTTGCCTGCTTTTGCAGTAAAATGTCTGTTGGAGATACTAATATTTAAAGGGGGAAAAAGGAGCCAGTCGTTGTCAATCAGAAAAACCTGTGGCTAGGGCATCTGTTTATGTCCATGAGCAGACGTCTCTGCTATCTCTTAGTTCTTAAATGAACGTCAGACTTGTTGGCTGTTTGGATTACTGGAGCAGGAATAAATTGATATTCAGTTCAGTTTTTCATGGCATTGGAAGGGACAGAAAATGTTTAAAACAAAATTTTGATTAAATCAAAGGGCCTTTTGTTTTTAAAGAAAAACTTTTAAAGAAGAAAATATTCTTAAACATAAGTGTTTAGCTCAGCCTTTTTAATCACCTGTTTTTCTGTTCAGAAGATAAGACTAATGCATATTCTAGGAACTGAAATGTCCCCAGAAAGCTTACAGGAAGTTGTGGACTGGCATTGCAGGCTTCCTTAGATGTCCTCATTTGTAAGCACCTTGAAGAGAAAGTGTCCATCTTTCTGTCGCTCACAGGCAAATTACTTGCTTTATATGAGGCAATGATTCGTGTCCTCATTTACGGCCAGAAGGGCTTTGTGTTCAGTTGTCAAGTGCTGCCTGTGTGTCTCAACACTGTCGATCGCCTGGATAGCTGTTCAGTGCGATTGCGGTGTCCGGAAGGTTGTTCGTGCAGTTTCCTCCTGATTCATCTGCCCTCCTCGCTTCCCAGCTCCGATTCCCCCCCCATCCCCACCCCCCGGCTCGCACAGCCTGAAGGGGTCTGGCTGTGAACTGCAGTACTGCTTACCCTAGCACAGGACTGCTCGCTTGAGTTAGGACGCGAGTACAGAAGGGGCGCAGACGTGGCCCTGACCTCAGTGGACAGATCATTTATGGGTTTGATGTGTCGTATACGGGAGGCTTTGGTGTGTCTTTGTGGATGACGTTGGTGGAGCATCTCTGACTGGCTTGACATTTTCTAGGGTGCTCTGTTCTTCTCATTGCCCTAGTGTCTCCCTTCATGCAGTGGTTCAACCATTTTAAATTGTCTCTTGAGGCTTAAGGACAAGGAGTAGTTGAAGAATTACCAACAGTGTTTCCTCAGCTAATTAAGGAGGCTTGGACCTATAATCTGACCTACCCTAATCCTGAACTTGCAGCTAGGATTAATCATTGCATATACCGAAGTATGTTATTCTGCCTCAGTTTCTGACTCCCTTGTATATGGATTTGTTCATTCTAATTGAGTAACACATCTCTGACTTTCTTTGTGTGTGTGTGTATGTACCTACGTATATATCTTTTTCCTTATTTTGCTGTTTGTTTGTCGTGTCTGTCCTTGTCTTAAGCTGTGATCTCTGCCTCACTCAAAGCAGAAACAGAAACTAATCATGCTGTTTCATGATCAGCATCCGCATTTCAGTATTGAAGGTATATTTGTTAATTTAATTTTGTATATATATTAAAAAAAAAAAACCCTGGTAGCTTGAGACTTCTCTCTGTATGTATTTTAAGAAAGAGCATAGTTTCCTAAGTCTCAAGCTGAAAATGTGGCTGTTTTTCCTGGTATACTTGCCTTCAGTTGATTTTTCTGTGAGTTTTGGCCTTGGATAGCTATAGCGTGGGCGCAGTGACTGTGAATGGCGTAGTAGCTCATTACAGGGTTGCGGCATTCTTACAGGGGTGCTTTTGCTCTGTACTGTGTGGGGAGCAGGTCGGTCGGGGTGCTGACTGTAGCAGAGCCTGGTGGTGAGTCTGACGGCTTTGTCTCACGTGTCGCCTGCAGTCCAGCGGCAAACGCTTCCGGCTCTGCCCTCAGTGCGCACGTTGGTGATTTACGGCCCCAACCACACTGGCCCCCCCTTTTTTGTACAACCTATGAAGTAAGAATGTTTTTAAACATATTATTAAATGGTTGAAAAAATTTAAAGGACAATATTTCATACTTGGCGAAATTATATGCAATTCAAATTCCAGTGTCTTTATAGTCTTGCTGAAGCACAGCCACACTTCTTCCTGGCTTCTCTCTTCTCTCACACTTAACGGAAGAGTAGTTTTCGAGGCTTCCCTTGTAGCTCAGTCGGTAAAGAAGCTGCCTGCAGTGCAGGAGACCCAGGTTCGATCCCTGTGTTGGGATGATCCCCTGGAGAAGGAAATAGCAACCCGCTCCAGTATCCTTGGCTGGAAAACCTCATGGACAGAGGAGCCTGGTGGGCTACGTGACTGAGTGACTGCGTAGTTTTCAGCGAATGTGGTTGCAAGTAATGCAGCCCGCAGAGGCTGGAGTATTCACCGCCTGGCCCTTTCCAGAGACATCTTGCCAGGCCGTGCTCTGGAACACACGGCAGAGGCCATCACGTGCCTCTTCCACCCCACTACTCTCTGGGTCCGACTTAGGGCTTGACCATTGCTTTTGCTTCCTGATTATCTCCTTGCTTTTGTCCTTGTCTGCCTGCATCTACACAGTCATAGGACTTTTTTTTTTAAATCAGATTTTGTGACTTCTTTGCTTAAAACCATCTAGTGTTTTGCTGCCTTGCTCAGTGAGTGTGGAAAGTGTGTCAGATTTCTCTGTCGGTGATTGTGGTGTAAAAGCCGACATGCAGTGTGCGAGCGGATGGACACGGCTGAGTCCCAGTAAAACTTTAGCACAGCAGCAGGTGCTGAGCTTGATGCAGCCTCTGGGTTTTTCTGACTTCTGCTCTAGAGTGTATGAAAGCTTCCCAAACCCTTTCCTTCCATGTAACACACGTTTCCTGGTGTACATCCTGCTGTTCTCCTCTGCTGCCCACCAGCCACCGGACTTCCCTTTGATCCCGGCACATCCCCGCATAAGCATCCTTGCAGTGCCAGGCCCTCTCCTTGGAACATTACCACCACCCCCCGCCCCCTCGCCCCCAGGCAGTATCTGTTGGGTACCTGCTATGTACCAGATAATGTCCTCAACTTCTGGGGTTTATCTGTGAGCAAAACCTAAAACTTAACACCTTATGTAGCTCACTTCAGGAGGAGTGTATGTGTGTGTAGACAGTAAAAATAATAGCAGATATAAAAAGTAAAGGATACCATGTGTCATAAGACAACATGCAATGGGAAAAACCAGACTCTGCTGAGAGAGGTCTTGTGGGTAAAGGACGTCTGCAGAGATCTTTGGGAGTGGCTGTGGGAGGGGGTGGTCTCCAAAGTCAGTGTTTGCATGGCTTGGCTCCCTCTCCTTCTTCCCTGACTGCCCTATAGATATTGCAGCCTCTCCATCACACCCGGGACTCCTAGTGCCATTTTTGTGTTGTTTCTGTATATAGTACTAACTGCCAGTTGACATACTCTGTATTTTATTTTTGTTCATCTCTTCCTACTAGAATGTCAGTTCCAAGAGAGCTTTCTTTTTGATTCCTGGTTTTTACTTAGTGCCACATAGTTGGTATTCATAAGTATTTATGCAGTGAATCAGGTGAATTGATAACCCCTAGACTTTTTCTTTACCAGTAGTATTTTTATGATTATGCTTATCACTCCATGTATTTACCACTTCTTGGTAAGAGATAGGTTATTGGGTGATAAATACGGAAGCACAGGGGGAAGGAAATTCAGCAACACCAAGTACTCTTCAAGATGATTTTGTTTCTTTTTAGATCAAATGGCTACATATGTATACTTAGAAAGACACCATTAAAAAAAGTGATGTTGAGACCTCTCTCCTGGCCCAGTGGCTTAAGACTGCCTTTCCAGTGCAGTGGGTGTGGATTTGACCTCTGGTTGGGAAACTAAGATCCTACATGCTGCAGGGTGCAGCCAAAAATAAAGAAAAATTTTAAAAAGTGATGTTGGAAGGTGATTGAGGAAGGGAAAAAAAACAAGGTTGTGCTTAGTGATACGTCTAGATAGGCAGTGACCTGGATGTCCTGCTTCTAAACAGAAATGCCCATAAGGAAGTCCGCATGTCCCTCCCCTTGTCCATCATTCTTCTCTTTTTCAATTCAAAATAGCTTCAAAACAGTTGATTTAGAACAGGGGTCAGCAAACTAGAACCAGCCTATGAGCCAAATCCTGTCTAGGACCTGTGTTTATATGGACTTTTAGCCAGTTTTATGTTTTTAAAGGGTTATTTTTAAAAGAGACTATGCTGTAGATGACACAGGCTTTACGTGGCCTACAAAACCTAAAAATACTTTCTGTCCTCCTACAGAAACAGTTTGCTGACCTTTGACATACATGTAAGACACCTACTTGGTTGCTTACAGGGTAGAAAGATATTTCTTTATGGTGGTATTCATAAATAACAGAACTTTAGATTGGAACAAGTAATCCGTCTCACTTGTTTCAAAGGTTGTGTTGAGACCTGGAAAGCTACCTTAGCTTTCTGGGGCGGCACAGCTTTCTAGGTGTAGACCCCAAGTCCCTAGCTCGTTATTTTTTATGTACCTTTTTTTCATATCAGTAAAGAGTGGTGTTCCTCTTTTGTTATGCCTTAGGCAGACTGCTTTCTTCTAAGCCTAATTTCTATCATCTGTGAAACTGAGAAATTGATACTGTAGGCATTCTGTAATAAATAATCCCATAAGGTGCAAGTACACAGTTAAAAGTGCTCAACAGATCAGAGCTACATTATTTCATCGTGGTGTAGTCAACAGATTTCTGGTGCCTAAAGGTCACGCCCCTCTCCCTGCCCACACCCACTGTTTAGGGGGTGGGGTGGCTCCCGTCTCCCCTCCATCCTCATTCTGCTCTCTGCGTATGTCCTGTCTCCCTCTGTCCTCTCTCACAGGGATAAATATGATGGCTCACATGGTAATCCAGGATAAACGCAGTATCAAAGTGCTTCATTTAATCACGTCTGCAAAGATCCTTTTCCCAATAAATGAACATTCACAGGTTCCTGGGATTGAGGCCTGATGTCTTTGGGAGCAGTCATTCCGCCTGCTCTGTAGGTTTTCATTTCACTTGATAAACACCTAGGAGGGAGACTGCAGGGTTGAATGATAAAAGTATGTTTACCTTTATAACAAACTGCTGTTTCCACAGTGGCTGTGCTGTTTCACATTTTTACCAGCAATGTTTGAGTTTCATTTGCTCTGTTGCTCTGCATTCTAACATTTGGTGTTGTCATTTAAAAAACGTATTCTAATAAGATATATCATTGTGATTTAATTTGCATTTCCCTAGTGATTGGTCATGTTGAGCATCTTTTCATGTGCCTATTTATTTATATCTTCTTTGGTGAAATGTCTGTTCATGTATTTTACCATTTTAAAAATTGGGTTATTTTCTCAGTCGAGTGTGTTCCTTTTCTCACAACTTTGTTCTCCCCAAGCGCTCCTGGGCCCCAGGGACTCAGGAAGATATCGGTGCTTCTGTAATCCGTGGCATTTCTTAGATTTCATTGCTATGCAGTTTCCTTTTTGAGTTTCTAAAACTAAAAAGACTTGAGTCCTTTTCGAGCTCCTAATAGATTTACTATGTAAAAGAGATAGAATCTAAACAAGCCTGTGGTGGGTGTGTTGGTTAGGTCTAGGGTTGTGAAAGAGTGATTTATTGTGTGTGAGCAGACTGAAGGAGAGGGAGGGAGCTGGCTCTCTGGCCAGCTGGTCCTAGACTGGAGAGTTGCGGATTATCGCTTCTCTCCTCTGCCACTCTCTTTGAGTTGGTTACGTGGTCTCCTGTCTCAGACAGGTTTTCTCTCACTGGATGTAGGTCTCTTAAAACTCAGATCCTTCCACCCTCGTGACCCTCTCTTCAGACTTTGTTGAGAAAACAGCTGGGTTTTCAGCATGAAGGCATGTGCAGATCAGTAGAACAGTCACTCTGCCCTACTTGAACATCTTAGCTCAAGTTTAATGGGAACAAAACAGGTTCTTGACTTCTTCCTTTCCTTTTTCCCATAGTTTTCTTTATATCAGTAAATCCACCCTTTCTCTATCAAAACCAGAGAACAAGAAGTCCTCCTTGATCTCCTTTAAAGCATAGCCCTCTTCCTGCATACGCAGACCGTCACCCTTGCTTGCTGCTCTGTAACCACACTTCTCTTTTCCAGTTTCCTCCATTTGCCAAACTCTTCTTGCGGCCTTTGCACCTGCTGTGTGTTTCTGCGTGCAGCGACTCACCCCTCCAGGGTGTAGCTCCTTCTCTACCGCAGGCCCTTGCATGAGTGTCACTGCCTCGGAGAGGTCCTCTTTCTAAGGCGTGGAGCTCCTCCTTTCTTCCCATCTCTTTCCAAACTCTTTATTTGCTTCCCAGTGCTCCTATAACAGCCGAGAGTCGTTTGGTCCACCTTCCTCTCCTGGGTGCTGCCTTCCTGCCGCCAGGCCGTACCTCGTTTGAGTCTGGGGACTGTCGTGCTGCCTCTGCGTCTCCGGTTCGGCGAGGGGCATGTTGTGGACGTGAGGGTGTTTGAATGAATGAATCAGAGTGCCTTTCGCAGTTGGCTTGCTGAGGTTTGGTGCTCTCAGCGTGGCCCGCTGGTGGATGGACGGAACTGCAGTAGCACCGCATAGGCTCCAAGTGAACCTCTGTTAAGATGCCACACTTCATGTGGTTTTTTTTTGTTTTTAGTTTTTCTAGTAATAATGATTAATTCTGATGTTAATCATTGAGTTTATTGTTTTTATTTGAATAGAAATAATTTCTAAGGGTTATTTGTTGGCATTGGTCTCAGCTAAGTTTAAAATCTTGATTCCAAAGAACAGCCGGAAGAGTCTGATTAGCACTCTTTCCTCTGATACTTAGTGCGGTGTGGCCATGTTAGGGGCCAACTCAGTGTTTGAAAAACATCAGTAAGAACATTCCCCATCGTGTCGCTCTGTTGTGCTTACCCTGGGAAGCTTCTGCTCAGCTTCTTGTATTGTCTCTTCCTGTCACTTTTCTTGGGATGGTCCATTTATTTGCTGCTCTCTTAATCAGCTCTGGGCAGTTCAAGGCAGAGAATCTGAAGTCAAGAATGTTAGGGGATGCAGTAGAACACAGAAAGCTTCTAACCTGCTGGGATGGCTCCTGAGTTAGTGAGGCTTCTAACCTGCTGGGGTGACTCCTGAGTTGGTGAGGCTTCTAACCTGCTGGGGTGACTCCTGAGTTAGTGAGGCTTCTAACCT
The DNA here is from genome assembly GCA_006408675.1 of Madoqua kirkii. Classification (NCBI taxonomy): domain Eukaryota; kingdom Metazoa; phylum Chordata; class Mammalia; order Artiodactyla; family Bovidae; genus Madoqua; species Madoqua kirkii. The sequence continues at coordinate 41,769 of SJYC01038707.1, forward strand.
GCCTGGGGTGACTCCTGAGTTAGTGAGGCTTCTAACCTGCTGGGGTGACTTCTGAGTTGGTGAGGCTTAAGGTGGTCGTATAACCTGACATCCAAAGCAGGGTGTTTCTGAGCTGAAAGGGAGTGCTGAGAAAACAGTTATGACCTGGACCTTCCTGCAGAGCCCAGTGATGGGGAGGTGACAGTCTGTTGTTGCAAGGTGGGGTAGTGTGCTCTGAGCCTGAGAGCTTTGGGTTGGGAAGAGGCTTGCCACTTGTGGCCATTGATTAGCATAGATCAACTAAGATCATGGCATCCAGTCCTATCACTTCATAGCAAATAGATGGGGAAATAGTGGAATCAGTGGCTGATTTTATTTTTCTGGGCTCCAAAATCACTGCAGATGGTGATTGCAGCCATGAAATTAAAAGGTACTTATTCCTTGGAAGGAAAGTTATGACCAATCTAGACAGCTTATTAAAAAGCAGAGACATTGCTTTGTCAATAAAAGTCCATCTAGTCAAGGCTATGGTTTTTCCAGTGGTCATGTATGGATGTGACAGTTGGACTATAAAGAAAGCTGAGCACAGAAAAATTGATGCTTTTGAACTGTGGTGTTGGAGAAGACTCTTAAGAGTCCCTTGGACTGCAAGGAGATCCAACCAGTCCATCCTAAAGGAGATCAGTCCTGGGTGTTCATTGGAAGGACTGATGTTGAAGCTGAAACTCCAGTACTTTGGCCACCTCATGCGAGGAGTTGACTCATTGGAAAAGACCCTGATGCTGGGAGGGTTGGGGGCAGGAGGAGAAGGGGACGACAGAGGATGAGATGGCTGGATGGCATCACCGACTCAATGGACGTGGGTTTGGGTAGACTCTGGCAGTTGGTGGTGGACGGGAGGCCTAGCGTGCTGCGGTTCATGGGGTCGCAAAGAATCAGACAGGACTGAGCGACTGAACTGAACTGAGAACATTTTCATCATCACGGGAGGTATCATAGAAAGTTCAGTTAAGAACAGTGTGAAAGAGGGAGCCAGGCAGGGCTCTTGGCTTCCCGTAGTCTTTCTGAGGACTGAATATGAACAGCAAGCCAAGGGGTCTGTAGATCTGTCCCGGTGAGGATTTGCCTTGCGGATAAGGCCGAAATCCTAGGGTCTGAACCGGATTCTCTCTTCACTTTCCCACAGGAAGCTGCTTTGTGTTTTGCTGTGATGTTCACTCAGAATACAGGGGCTGCGTGGTCTGCACGAGCCTAGCCCCCTCAGCGGGTTACCCAGTGTCTTCTGCACGAGCGTAGGAGTTTCCCTTCCCAGCTTCCGGCCAGTTTGTCTCCTGGTGGTTGTAGTGTGCCTGCGAGGGTAGGTTGGAAAGATAGACCTTGAGTAGTTTTTGAGTCTTATTTATGTGAAGCAAATTGGAACTCTTGAATTAGAAGGAGGGCAGAATTTTGTAGCCAAGTACGCACTGTAGAATTTTGTCTTCGCTTTTGCAATTCCAGTCTGTAATTGGGATGAATAGCTGTGACAGTATGTAGCATGACCGATTCTGCAGAGAGAAACTTATCACTCGAGAATTGGGTTTACCTTTTCAAATTAGGTAAACACGTGCTTTTTCTTTAAAAAGATTTTTGCTTTTAACAAAGGGTGCTAATATCAAATGTTTTGTGGGAAAACAGAAAAAACATTAAAAGTTGTATGAAGATTGTAAAACACACGCACAGTCACCTTAGAGCCACCTCATATGTAACGTTTTTAATGAAGACACTTTTGTTATGCCTTTTCTTAGATTTTTTAAAAACTTCCTTGTTATATATGCCTTGAATAAATAGAACTATATATGATGTTCAGTGAGAATCACAGTTATTGTGAAATTTCTTGAGAAAACAACATTATAAATAGTACTTAAAATTATATTCCTATATAAAGTAGCAACAATGCCTCTTAATGTTTTAATTCAGAGTAATTAGTGGTTACCATTTGGTTTTATTTAATCAAGTCAGACAAGTTACCTCCATTTTATGGTGAGAATGAGTAGAGGAAACTGGCTGTGCTTTCAGCGGCTGGCTAAACTAAACCCTCAGCATTACAGTAAAGGGGAAGGAAGATGTGATGGAAGGCCCCTGAAATTAAAAATTGGCCTTGTACAGGGCACAGTGCATGTAGTCATACACTGGATAGTTCATCGAAAATTTTTTTTCACGGTCAGAATTTGCTCTGTAGACATTGTTGTATTCAGTTTTTGTAATCTGTTTTTATGTATCAACTTTAAAACTTTATCAGTTTTAAAATGTGATTTCCTTCTATACAGATTTTCTAGAATGGTACCCATATAGATGCCATTAACTGCATGTGACTAATTCAATTTAAAAATTAAAAAAAATTAATGTAGCTACATTTCAGATACCTGATATTCCACATGTGGCCATTGGTTAGCATAGATCTAGAACATTTTCATCATCACGGAAAGTGTCATGGAAAGTTCAGTTAAGAACAGCGTTAAAGTATCATGGGAGGACAGGGTTTGTTTTTTGCTTATTAAGCTTTAGGGGTTTTGAGTGTTAAAAATGTTAACTTTGAATTATTTCTCCTAATGAGCTGGGCTTTGTGATTTACTATCTATGAATCAAGCTTGTCATGCTCACACTTGCCCTAATCTTTTATTAGTCTCTCTGGCTCTGTGTAAATCACTCAGACTAGGCTGAGGTATTTGGGGCTAAGTAATACAAAATCTCACACGCTAGTAAAGTAATGCTCAAAATTCTCCAAGCCAGGCTTCAGCAATACGTGAACTGTGAACTTCCAGATGTTCAAGCTCGTTTTAGAAAAGGCAGAGGAACCAGAGATCAAATTGCCAACATCCGCTGGATCATGGAAAAAGCAAGAGAATTCCAGAAAAACATCTATTTCTGCTTTATTGACTATGCCAGAGTCTTTGACTGTGTGGATCACAAGAAACTGTGGAAAATTCTGACCTGCCTGTTGAGAAACCTATATGCAGGTCAGGAAGCAACAGTTAGAACTGGACATGGAACAACAGATTGGTTCCAAATAGGAAAAGGAGTACGTCAAGACTGTATACTGTCACCCTGCTTATTTAACTTATATGCAGAATACATCATGAGAAACACTGGGCTGGAAGAAGCACAAGCTGGAATCAAGATTGTCAGGAGAAATATCAGTAACCTCAGATATGCAGATGACACCACCCTTATGGCAGAAAGTGAAGAGGAACTAAAGAGCCTCTTGATGAAAGTGAAAGTGGAGAGTGAAAAAGTTGGCTTAAAGCTCAACGTTCAGAAAACGAAGATCATGGCATCTGGTCCCATCACTTCATGGCAAATAGATGGGGAAACAGTGGAAACAGTGTCAGACTTTATTTTGGGGGGCTCCAAAATCACTGCAGATGGTGATTTCAGCCATGAAATTAAAAGATGCTTACTCCTTGGAAGAAAAGTTATGATCAACCTAGATAGCATATTCAAAAGCAGAGACATTACTTTGCCAACAAAAGTCCATCTAGTCAAGGCTATGGTTTTTCCTATGGTCATGTATGAATGTGAGAGTTGGACTGTGAAGAAAGCTGAGTGCCGAAGAATTGATGCTTTTGAACTGTGGTGTTGGAGAAGACTCTTGAGAGTCCCTTGGACTGCAAGGAGATCCAACCAGTCCATTCTGAAGGCGATCAGCCCTGGGATTTGTTTGGAAGGACTGATGCTAAAGCTGAAACTCCAGTACTTTGGCCACCTCATGTGAAGAGTTGACTCATTGGAAAA
>SJYC01038708.1:0-18298 GCA_006408675.1 Madoqua kirkii
TCATGTATGGATGTGAGAGTTGGACTGTGAAGAAGGCTGAGCACCGAAGAATTGATGCTTTTGAACTATGGTGTTGGAGAAGACTCTTGAGAGTCCCTTGGACTGCAAGGAGATCCAACCAGTCCATTCTGAAGGCGATCAGCCCTGGGATTTCTTTGGAAGGACTGATGCTAAAGCTGAAACTCCAATACTTTGGCCACCTCATGTGAAGAGTTGACTCATTGGAAAAGACTTTGATGCTGGGAGGGATTAGAGGCAGGAGGAGAAGAGGACGACAGAGGATGAGATGGCTGGATGGCATCACGGACTCGATGGACGTGAATCTGAGTGAACTCTGGGAGTTGGTGATGGACAGGGAGGCCTGGCGTGCTACGATTCATGGGGTTGCATAGAGTCAGACATGACCGAGCGACTGAACTGAACTGATACAGTGAACTAATACTTGATGAGAGAGCCTAGAGCACCACCCAAGGCAAAAAGGATAGTCTCTTCACAAATGGTGTTGTGAAAACTGGATCAGCACATGCAGAGCAATGAAATTCGACCCCCATCTTACACCTCTCATAAAAATTAACTCAGAAGGGATCAGAGACCAACATGAGGCCTGATATTATGAAACTCCTATGGAGAAAAAAAAGTAGGGAAGCAGCTCTTTCTCATTGGTCTTTGGCAGTGAATTTTTGGACATGATACCAAAAGCAAACATCAATAAACGGGACTACATTAACTAAGCTTTTGCACAGTAAGGAAACCATCAATAAAATGAAAAGGTAACCTACTGCATGGGAGAAGATATTTGCAAATGATATATCCAATAAGGAGTTCTTTAAAATATGTAAATAACTCATACAACTCAATACCAACAACAAAATCTAAAAACCATGGGTTTTTTCCCCAAAACATACAAATGGCTGATAGGAACATGAAAAGATGTTCCATGTCACTAATCAGATAAACAAAAATCAAAACCACAATGAGATATCATCTCTTACCTGTTAGAATGACTGTGATCAAGAAAATAACAAGTGCTGGTGGTGAAGATGTGCAGAAATAAGGAATCCTTGTACACAGTTGGTAGGAATGAAAATTGGTATAGCCACTATGGAAAACACTATGGCAATTTATCAAAAATACTAAAAAAAAGAACTACCATTTGATTAGTAATTCCACTCCTGGGTATATATCCAAAGAAAATGAAAATAGTAATTCAAAGAGATACATGCACCCAGTGTCTGCAGTATTAAATAGTCAAGATATGGAAGCAACCTATGTATCCATCAACAGATGAATTGATAAAGATGTGTGTGCAAATGCATATACATATATCAATACATACGCACAATGAAACATTATCAGCCATATAAAAACTGAATTTCTATTTGTAACATTGGAAATCAATGGCTGCCTAAATCAATGCAAATTAGATAATTAAATCTCAGTTTAAGGGGATGGGATAAAATTCTTGCCTTTATCAAGTCTGTTAGTTTTCAACGATTTGGAGAAAATATGTAATACATGATAATGTATGTAATCTCCCATGTGAACTGTAATATCACATAGTATATTCAAAAGTCACTGCTTTCATACCTCAAACCTGACCAAGACTTTTTCTGCCACATTTAGGTCTGCTATACAATATTCAAAGATTTTCTTATTATCCATCTATTGCCTATGAATGGTTTATTCTGCCTGCTAGCCACTCACATCTTTGATATAACAAAGATGTGATATAATAAAACGATACACATGATTATTTGATAAGTATTTACTATTCAGGGCAAAATAACTACCTTGAAAACAGTTTCACAGCTACAGTGAAAAGATGCCAGTCAAGTGTAGTACTCCTGATGTAACAAATCTGCCATTTATTGCTGCTTTAACATACCTCATTCTCCTTTTCTTTTAGGAAATAAATACCCTGAAAGCAGATAATAATGCTCTAAAGATCCAACTGAAATATGCACAGAAGAAGATAGAAACCCTCCAACTTGCAAGAAACAATCATGTCTTGGCTCAGATGGAGCAGGGTGACTGTTCTTAGCCCAGAAACTCAAGAAACACAAACTGTAGAGTATATCAGAGATCTCATTTCCTAAACCTCAACACAAAGACCCGGAGAACCTTAGACTGACTGGCTTTAAAAAGGGTACTTGAAAGAAAAGGAGCTACTTTTTTACTTAAAAGATTCTTACTGTGCAGTAAGGTTTTCTCTTCCAGACAGTTGAATCAAAGGGAGGAAAGCTGAAGAATGCAAAATATTTGCCATTCATTCCACAAACTTTTTCTCCCCTTGGGACTAATATCAAAAGCATGGTAAAAACATGACTATAGTTTTCTGACAAGGTAGCTTCTTCTACATGACCTGTCCAGCTGCTCTTCCTTAGAACTAAAATTCCTGGAAAATGAATGTTTCCTTCCCTGGCTTTTTCTGAGGCATTGTTCCATCCAAAACTTGCTTATGATGGAAAAATACCTACATTCCAAAAGGAAAATCACTTCCTCTGTATTTCAGCATTCTTTATGAATCTGGTTCCCACTTTACTACCTCAGATCTAATCAATCTGCCTTTTCCCTTCCTTCCTCACTATATTCTTACACAAAGAAGGATATCTATCTAGAAGAGAACTTCTAGAGATGTAGCCATAAATTTGGGGGTGGGGGACAGGAAGGAGCTATTAAACAACATGACATCATCCAATTACAAGTCAACTCAATTTTAGTCTCACAATCATGATAAAATAGCCAAATTAAGTACCTGGAAACGTGGCTATTACCACCTCATACAGGGCTGGCTAACTGGCTAATATAACACAAACATATTTGCCCCTTACATAGTCTACAATGGATAGGATGAAGAATTTATAGCTTAAAAAAAAAGTCTGTTTAACTTACATGTGCCATTTTTTTTGAAGTAACTTTTTTGAACTGAATTTGTGCTTGTACTATCTTCACTATTAATACTACTCAGAATAAGCTAACTGGATGAGAGGTTTCAATAATAGCTGACAGCATGTACATATGTACATATTGTGTATATACAACATCAGACATGCATGTGGCTTGGAATTCTGTTTCCTCTTTCAGATGTGGAAGTGATTTAGACTTTTGGTCATGTATACAAATTCACAAAGTTCAGTTTTTTACAATATAAGAAATTACTTATAATGTAAATTGTATTGTTTGGCAAAATCACAAGAGTCCTGTGAGTTTTCTATTAATGAAGGCTAATGATAAATGGGCTCAATTAATTATCTGGGCAACTGTTCACAAACTTCTCTGTCAGACTCTCTTTCTCTCTAAAAAAATTCACATGATCATTTTCTTTTGGCCGGGAACTTACCTTCCATTCTTGGATGCCTGATGCCGAGCTAACTTAAAATTCATACACAAGCTGACAACTGCCAAGAATATAATCTCAACAACCAAAAGTTCCAAACTGGCAACACCAAGTCTTAGTCAGAAACCAACTATATATGCAGTATAGTTTCCTGGGAGGATTCAGACCATCTGGGAAGTTTCTTTCATGAAAGCCTAGTTCCCATTTGCATACCCCCTTGTACTGAGCTTTAGTGAAAAAGCAAATGACTAGCTTTCACCTCGTGTTTAGTGTTTTACAAAAGCACTGTACACACAAATTTGCCTTTTTCTACATCCAAACTCAGAAATCCCCATAGCAGGGCTGTTTAGGTCCACTACTTGGTATATAATCATGTAGGAAGTACTTTGCTACTTACCTTATATCAAACAAATGAGTTTACAGTCATCCTTAAAATACTTCGCTTATTCATTTCTTCTGATACAAACCAAAGACAGTATAGCTCAATTTCTTTATGCAGAGTTATAAAACACCATTGATTTTTTTTTTGCTCTTCTTATATCCCATCCAAAATACAGAGCCCAGGTTAGTGTATGTAAATAATTTGTAATCTAGAGGAATTAAAAAGGTCACTGTCTCCTTAGTCTAATTAACATGGCAGTCTAACTAACATGGCTAGAAGGTCTCAGGCCTTCCAGAGTTTATCACTGAAATGGACAGGAAGCAGCAGTTTCTCCACAGGTCTTTACAGTCCAGCAAGGGCCAAAGAAGTATAGTGTATAAATCAGTATTATTTGCTCTGAGCAACATGGGATTAGTGGAAGCTACAGAAATAATCTGGAACAAATTTTTTGTGAAGCCTACAGTACAAATTTGTGTATCTTATATCAACTTGAAATAACTTTGGGCATATATTTATCTGTCAAAACAGGGACAAATCTTGTTTCATTAACAACAGTGTCACATCTTTTCTTTGGTAATTGATTTGCTGTTTTACTGGGCACTTATGAATTTCTGTTTAAAGATGTATAATGTAAAAGAACTGCAAGGAAAAAAAACAAATGTACAGACTGTAAAGGTGGTTGTTTTTTTTTATACCTAAGTTTTCTTTGTGTAATATTTATATGATAAAAGACAGTAGAATCTCTACAACAAAGATGTCCTGTGTTTCTTCTAGTTCATAAACATGTAGATGCTTCATCTGAATTTTTACTATAATCAACAGCTGAGACCACTCCCTAATTCTATTAACCAAACCAGTTGTCCTGAAAGGAAAAGCAAAGCAACTAATTACTCAGTATACATTTTTCTAAATATGTAACATGAACTAGTAACATATAGAAATATTCAATCATTTCCCATCTTATTCCATAATGACAGTGATCTCCAAATATGATCCCCAAATATTAAGTCTATAAACACGTAACACTGAAGGAGACAAGTCTGAGGTAGTCATTTAAAGTCTTTTCATCTTTAAATCCACAATTCTAAAAAAACTAGCAAGAAAAGAGAAACTTTGAAACTGTGGATGGAACTGGTAAAGGATTGTTCAGTCAAGTGTACAGATCACCCAGAGCAATTCATTTGTGCTCATGATTAGTGATCATTAAAGATAGCCATGATTTTTCCTTAATCCTCAGGCAATTTCTGTTTAACTAGACCAATGAAGGGGAATAGGGGGATAGATTCTAGTCACTCAAACTCCATAGTGGAATGCATTCAATCAGTTCAGTTCAGTTGAGTCAAGGCAGGTCAGGTGGTCCCTTATTCCCATCTCTTGAATAATTTTCCAGTTTGTTGTGCTCCACTCAGTCAAATGGAGAAGGCAATGGCACCCCACTCCAGTACTCCTGCCTAGGAAATCACATGGACAGAGGAGCCTGGTAGGCTACAGTCCATGGGGTTGCTAAGCGTTGGACAGGACTGAGTGACTTCACTTTCACTTTTCACTTTCATGCATTGGAGAAGGAAATGGCAACCCACTCTAGTGTTCTTGCCTAGAGAATCCCAGGGACAGAGGAGCCTGGTGGGCTTCCATCTATGGGGTTGCATAGAGTCGGAAACGACTGATGCGACTTAGCAGCAGCAGCATGCAGTCAAAGGCTTTGGCGTAATCAATAAAGCAGAAGTAGATGTTTTTCTGGAACTCTCTTGCTTTTTCTATGATCCAACGGATGTTGTCCATTTTTCTGCCTTTTCTAAATCCACCTTGAACATCTGGAAGTTCGTGGTTCATGTGTTGTTGAAGCCTGGCTTGGGGAATTTTGAGCATTACTTTGCTAGTGTGTAGGATGAGTGCAATTGTGCGGTAGTTTGAGCATTCTTTGGCATTGGAATGAAAACTGACCTTTTCCAGTCCTGTGGCCACTGCTGAGTTTTCCAACTTTGCTGACATATTGAGTGCAGCACTGTCACAGCATCATCTTTTAGTATTTAAAATAGCTCAGCTGGAATTCCATCACCTCCACTAGCTTTGTTCGTAGTGATGCTTCCTAAGGCCCATTTGACTTCACATTCCAGAATGGCTGGCTCTAGGTGTGTGATCACACCACTGTGGTTATCTGGGTCATGAAGATCTTTTTTGTATAGTTCTTTTGTATATTGTTAACACATCTTAATATCTTACGCTTCTGTTAGGTCCATATCATTTCTGTCCTTTATTGTGCCCATCTTTGCATGAAATATTCCCTTGGTATCTCTAATTTTCTTGAAGAGATCTCTTGTCTTTCCTATTCTATTGTTTTCCTCTATTTCTTTGCATTGATCACTGAGGAAGGCTTTCTTATCTCTTCTTGCTATTCTTTTGAATTCTGCATTCAAATGCAAAGTATCTTTCCTTTTCTCCTTTGCCTTTTGTGCCTTTTCAAATCTTCATAGAAAATAATACTTCAACACTTCATAGAAAATAATCAAGTTACAATAATCTCTCCGTTAAGAGGAGAGATTAAACTACTTTCCTTCCTCTGTCTCCAATTCCCATTCCAAATACTTCCACCCGTGTCCCTGACAAGGAACAGATGGCATCACTGCTCAGAACATTTTCCATCTCAAATATTTTGGTTGTTAGCCATACCTTCTTTTGACATACAAAAAGGTAATGAAATAGTTTTGGTTTAAAACATTTTTTTCTGTTTAGTGAGGCAAGATTTCCTTGATTTGTAAAAAAACAAGGGAACGGGTTAAAAGGAAATACCTCATTCCATCTTTGAGAGCTTATTGTAATGGTGTGGTAGTTACGCATGGGTGGACATCAGTTACTTCTTAAATCTAGATACTCCCAATAATATGTCTATAGGTGCTATTAGCTCCCACAAGATAGACCGAAACAGGGAGAAAAAAAGTGGGGAAGGAAAATGAGGTGGCAGGAAAAAGTAAAGAACTAGGCAAAAGAATGATGATGAGATAGCACAGAAAAAAGTGTTCGTTTTCAGGAAGCATAGAAGTTCCATTCACCATACTCTACATTTGACTGCACTCAATTTATAAAGCATTTTCACATTACCACCTATAACAATTAGGCCCCAAATTACCTTACTGCTATTCTAGATATTACTGAGTAATTTTCTACGAAAGAAGTTTTTGCTAAGAGAAGATTATCATGAAAACTCTACCCCAAAGGAAAGAAAAAGTTATTAGGGTCTGGACCACTTTACTTTTCATTCAAGTAAAGTTTTTAAGAATGTGTAAATAAGAGTGGTTCCAGCTTGAGCATGATTCCAGGAGCCAAGAGCTAAACTTGGATAAGATTTACAGTGAGAAGCAGATAACCCAACAGCAAGCCTATGCAGGTACAAAGAAATCCTACAGAAATAAACTAATGTTTACCTTTAGTGATTTAAAAATAAGCTGGATGTCCTTGTAAACCCTTTCTGTATCAGTGACTAAAAGCTCCTGAAAAGAAATGAAGCAGAAACCTAAAGCTTTTAAATGAATATTTTAACTAATAATTTTTTGAAATATTTTACTCCAGCAGTCTTTGCTTATATATTTTTAAGTCCTTCATTTTTCAGAGTTCATAGCTCCTTATATGGAAAGACTTTTTCTTCAACTATCACAAATGAAATTCTCTCTTCAATAAATATAAATTCTTTTTAAGTTTACACATAAAATAAGTTTATGTTTTCCTCTCCTGAACAAATTTCTTTGAAGGGTTAGCTTGAAAAAGACATGTCCAAGACTACGGTATACACAATATTTAAAGTTTTAACATTTTAGATTTTACCATGAGGTTTACTGTAAACTGCCAAATCCATTTGTCCACAGGGACTCAGCTTTCTATCACAGGGACTCAGCTTTCTATCTTTTGAGTTGGTTAGACTACAGAAAGTTGTTAATATACCAGGAGTCTACAGATTTTAAAGTGGAACTGAAAAAATTTTTATGATTACATCTTTTTCTCTTTACATACTATAAGAAAAATACATTACTTGGGCCACCTTTTACACTTTTCACAACAGGCCTCTATAAACTATCAACAAATTGGACTTGTACTTAGGTCTTTATAAATAACCGGAGAAGGCTCAAGTGTCCTCGTTTGACAAAAGAGGACAAAGTAATCTCTGAGAGCTATGGCCATTTAAGCCTACAGCCCCCGCCCTGGGCTAGTGCCATGATTTAAATTCACAACTCCTTATTCCCAAGCCTTTGACTGCTCCAGCCAACAAATCACATTTAAAAATCCTCTAACCCTGTGTTTCCCAAATCTAACTGTGAATCAGAATTACCAAAGGATATCATGGCCCTTCCTTTGATCGGTAAAACTGGATATAAGTGTCCTAATCCTGTACAGCACAGAGCAGCCTGCCTTTTAATATTTGGATACCTAAAACGATGCCACAAATGGAGAAACCAATTTGCAGAAATTTTTCTCACAACACCATGTAATACTGGTACATGTCTTTGTCCCTTTATAGTAATTCTGACCTCAGTCTTTAATTCTGCTCTGTCAAACAAAATCATAAAGATTTCAAATCCAGTTGGAAAATAAATATGTGTAGCAAAAAATAGATTTGGGCTTCAATTATTGGAATTTTAACAGAAACCTGGCCAGAGGAATTGCTCAAAATAAAAGAAAAACACAAGTCATGACAACTTACTGAACACAATTGTCAGTCTCTTTTCCTATTTTGTAAAAGAGAATTAACAAATACAAAACAGCCCCAGGACTACAGATGAGGCAATAAGTTTATATTCCTTTCCACCACAAGTGGGGTCATTTATGTGTCTCAGACCTGAATAAAATACAGGTAACAATCTAAATTCAATCATGACAGTAAAATACTTTCCATTTTCCAAGTTTGATGGTAATATATTTACACTTTTAAAAATATTTTTTCCTCATTTTTTTGTTTTTTAAAAAGACAGAACATGCTCAAGAGTACACAGAGTGTGGAAAAAATCATCACTTTGTCTAAGAGCTCAAACAGTAATATAAAACAGTGTTCTTTTACACAGTCAAGCCAATTCAAGAATGATACCATCAGGGAATCTAACATGGTGTTTACCTCAAAGATGACACTCAAGTAGTTATTTAGAATACTATGCCTAATGTACCTATCAAGAAGTAAGCACTGCTCCGCCTTCCTGTCTCTTTTGCCAAGGCGGCATCTCAGGGGGTGGTGGTTCAATTTCATTCGGCCGTCCTCCCCTGTCAGGCACCCTTCCCATCAGCACCTGTGTAAAGAAATATTTTTTTTCAGTTTCCAATATTGCAAAAATTAAAATTTACTTAAAGGATGCAAGCAACATTGAAGTTATTGTTCTAATAAAGAAACAGAAGCCAAATATTTTAGGACATGAAAGTAACAGACATGGCAATATGAACTAATATTGAAAATATAAAAGTGATGTGTGACAAACTGCTCACAATGTGCTGTTTTTTAAACAGTATAAGAGAATATTTATGAAACTTAAGAACTTGTTTAAACCTTTTTATTAAATTTCATAACAAATGTAGTACCCATCACACTAAGAAAACTTTGTAACAAAACATTTACAATGTACATAAACTTCATACCCTATACAACTTAACTCCATATTCACTCACACAACTCTGGACTTTCTATTGCCACTGGTTTGGTAATAGACTATCCCAAAAAAGACTATTTCTAAGCACATTTTATTTCAACAAAGTATGAAGTACATATAATAACATGTGGGTGTAATACAGGCAGAGATGAGGGTTATCAACTGCAAAGAGCTATAAGGATTTTCAATGAACTATTCCTTTTTTTTATGAGAAATTGAGGCTAACTTTCAATGATACTAGTTACTATATTATAAAAAAAATAAAGACTTAATACACTTCCTTAACCATGCTTCATAATATTTCACAGGATAAACTAAGGAAGAGTTTGCTTCAAGTACCCAAATTTCTACAGAAAGGAGCTATTTTATTTGTCCATGAACAGAGACCAATAGGAAGCAAATCATTGCCTGCTAGTGTCTTTCAGAAAAGATAAACCAAATGTGCTCAGCCAAAATGACCTACGAATAGTTGTGTTCTACTTTCCTGATCCTCTAATCAAAATCATGTTTTACTACTTTATATCATAAATAAAGACAAAAAAGTACAAATTCCTCACTGTTGGACAAGCTTCAAAGTACACATATATTCTTCAAAATACACTATAAAGTCGGCAATAATGTCCTAATTACCAAATCCAAAATACAGCTTTTCTTGGTTATTATCCTCATTGGTCTCTCCACCATACATTCAATGTTGGTGGATATGCAGGGACGCTGTTCCAAAATCTGATAATAAGATTGCCCTCAAATAATTAGACTATCAATTACAAACTCAGAAAAGAGACGGGCAATATCACTTAAGAGAACTCTTGATCCAGAAAGACCTCGATGCAAGATATAAAGTAACATATTTAAAAACAGAACATTTTCAGAATAGAGGAGGCTGATCTAAAATGGAAGCAGGAAGGCCCAAACACTGGTGCCTAACTTAACGATAATTAGCAAACTGACTTTATATACAACCATCTCCTGCTATAGGACACCTTTCTCACTGCACTGAAAATTGATATTGTAAAATTACCCAAGTCCCATACTTCTGAATTTTGGCTCTTTTATAGTAAAGTTTGTCATAGAATGCTCTAACTGAAGAGTATATGCTAGACAAGCTGATATAAACATTCTAAATTATCTTATTGTTGCTGCCACTGTTGTAAAAAATTCAGACTCTTGAGTTGATTTAAGACCACTGTCAGAGAAACAACTCTGAATCAGGAAATGGAACATGCAAGAGATTTTGCAGTTTCTAAATTGCAGAAGTGATTTCTCTAAGTAAATAGTAGAGTTTGGATGTGAACCCAAACCTGTATGACTCCAAAGCACATACGCTTTCCTCTATACCACGTATCTAGAGTATGTGTATATATACAAGATGACTCCTACAGATTTTTTACTGACAAAAAATACTAACATTACTGGAAAGAAGGCAAATAATTCTGGCTAATGATACTGATAAAAATAATTCTTAATTCCTCTAATTCAGATAAAACTGTGATTTATGAAGACAGAAATTCAAATAAACATGCACATAGAAAACATTAGTAAGCCTAAACTGATTCTCTTTTCTAAGAGTTCACTGGGATGAAAAATGGATTAAAATCTGTAAAAACATCAATCAAGGATATTATAAACTCTTTCTCCACTGTATTAAAAGAAAAACCAACCTTATTAATGGCACATGCTGTCTTCTCCCGGCTGGATCCACTACTTGTCCTGATGATCTTCGACAGATCTTCACGGGCAGCAAGTAAATGTGCCAAGGTTATTGTTGTCTTGGGTGACAATGCATAACGCTTAGGTTGGTAAATTCTTGCTATGTCATCTGTTTTTAACTAAATGACAAAAGTCAGGGGAAAAAGGAATCAAAGAACATTTCAATGAAAGAGCAATGGCAATCAATCTTCAGAAAAAAAAAAGATAAAACACAAGCAAAGAAATAAACAGCAAAACATTCAAATATCTGATAATCTGTAAGTAAAATGAAGAGGAAAAAAGAGACCCGTAACAACTCATTTTAAAAGTAACACAAAAAAAGATTCCACTCATACTAACAAAGAGCAAAATACCTAAAAACAGCTTTACTGAAAACACATACAGAAACTTTAAGAAGAAAACATTAGTAAATCTATAAAAACAAATGGAGAGCTTGAATAAATGGAGGGAAATACCATGTTTCTGAATGGGGACATTGAGTATTGTCAGTTTTCCTTGAAATTAACATATACAATTTACCGCAGTCGTCTTGGGATGTATTTTTAGCGGAGCAGGGAGGTAAAGGATACCTACAGTTAACTCAGAAATGAAATATGTATGAAATGACTAAAACAATTTTGGAAAGAGTTTTATCATTTATTAACAGGTAATATGAAATTATTCATCACTGCCTTAACAACTTACATTTACTGACTACTTGTTAAAAGTGCCATGATATTCTTCAATAATATCATTTCTTTAATCCTCAAAACATCCTTTTAGAGTGGTTGTACAGGTACGCTATCCTACCTCACTCTAATTAAATGGAACTTGTTGGCGGGAGGGAATGAACTGATGAAACAAAAGAGGCAGTTAAGATTCTAGGCCTCATAAATGTATGAATACAATAAATGATAGAGGAAGCATCAAAGATCAGTGAGACAAAAAAAATGGAGGAAACTTAAATGCCTGTTATTAAATGAAAGAAGCTAATCTGAAAATAATAATCTGTATGATTCCAACTATATGAAATTCTGAAAAAAGCAAAACTATAGAGATAATACAAAATATCAATGGGTTGCTAAAGGTTGTGGGGAGGGAAGAAGAACAGGCAAAGAAGAGAAGATTTTTAGGGCAGTGAGAATATTCTCTATGATACTACAATGGTAGATATACATCTTTGCATATTTTTTCAAACCCATAGAATGTACAGCACCAAGAGTGAAGCCTAATGTAAGCTACAGACTTTGGATAATAATGATGCATCAATGTAGGTTCACCAACTGCAAAAATTTACTACACTGGTGGCAGATGTTGATGATGGGGCTAAGTATGTGTGCAAGCAAGGGCTAAATGGAAATCTCAGAACCCTCTGTTCAATACTGCTATGAACCTAAAACTGCTCTAAAAAATAAAGAATATTAAAACATAAAAAAGGATCAATGAGAAAACATTTTTTTAAATGATGCTGGAATGAACTGTTGTCTATTTGTAAAATAACTGTAACAATGCATAACCTATAACAAGTGATTCCAAATATAACAAAAATTCATTGTTTAACTAGAACAACTATATGCCAATAAAATGGACAACCTACAGAAAAGGACAAATTCTTAGAAAGATACAACCTTCCAAGACTGAACCAGAAAGAAACAGAAAATATGAACAGATTATCAGAATTAGTAAACTGAAATAGTAATATAAAAACTTCTAACAAACAAAAGTCCAGGACCAGACAGCTTCACAGGTGAATTCTATCAAGCATTTAGTTAACACCTACCCTTCTCAAACTATTTCAGAAACTTGGCAGAGGAAGGAACACTCTCAAGCTCATTCTATGAGGCCACACCTTGATGCCAAAACCAAAGATATCATATAAAAAGAAAATTACAGGATAATATCACTGATGAACATGGATGCAAAAATCCTCAAAAAAATACTAGCAAACCAAATCCAACAACACATTAAAACAATCAGACACCATGATTGAGTGGGATTTATCCCAAGGAGGGCTTCAAGGACTCTTAAACATAGGTTAAATTAATCAATTTGATATATCACATTAACAAACTGAAGAATAAAACCGTATGATCATCTTAACAGATGTAGAAAAAGCTTTTGACAAAATTCAACACCAATTTCATATAAAAACTCTCCACAATGTGGATACAGAGGGAACATAACTCAACTTAATAAAGGCCATACATGACAAACCCACAGCAAAATTATTCTCAATGGTGAAAAACTGTAAGCATTTCCTCTAAGATCAGGAACAAGTTAAGGATGTTCACTCTCACCATTTTTATTCAACATAGTTTTGAAGTCCTAGCCATGGCAATCAGAGAAGAAAAAAATAAAAGGAATCCAAATTGGAAAAGAAGTAAAACTGTCATGTTTGAAGATGACATAATATTGTACATAGAAAACACTAAAGCTGCAACCAGAAAACTCCTAGAGTTTAAAGAATTTGGCAAAACTGCAGAATATAAAATTAATACACAAAATCTCTTGCATTCCTATCCATTAACAATGAAAGACTAGAAAAAGAAATTAGGGAAACAATCTCATTTACCATCACATGAAAATGCCTAAGAGCTTCCCAGGTGGTGCTAGTGGTAAAGAATTTGCCTGCCAATGCAGGAGACATAAGAGATGCAGGTTCAATCCCGGAGTTGGGAAGATCCCCTAGAGGAAGAAATGGCAACCCACTCCAGTATCCTTGCTGGGAGAATCCCATGGACAGAAGAGCCTTTGGGCTACAGTCCATGGGTCACAGAGAGTCAGACATGACCAAGTGAGCACAAAAAGCATAAAACACCTGTACTCAGAAAACTGTAAGATACGGATGAAAGAAATCAAAGACGACACAGATGGAAACATATCATGTTCTCAGACTGGAAGAAGCAATATTCAAAATGACTATACTACCCAAAGTAATCTACAGATTCACTGCAATCCCTAACAAATAACTGACATCATTTTTCACAGAATTAGAAAAAAAACTTACAATTTGTATGGAGACACAAAAGACCTCAAAAAGCCAAGGCAATCTTGAGAAAGAAAAACAGAGCTGGAGGAATCAGGCTCCTTGACTTCAGACTATACTACAATGCTAAATAGTAGGGTATATAGATCAAAATGATAGAAAGCACCTACAGTCATCTAACCTATGATAAAGAAGGCAAGAATATACAATGAAGAAAAGACAGTCTCTTCAAGAAGTGGTGCTGGGAAAACTGGACTGCTACATGCACAAGAATAAAATTAAAACATTCTTTAACACCATACAGAAAAATAAACTCAAATGAATTAAAGACCTAAATATAAGACTGGATCTGTAAAACTCTTAAAGGAAAACACAGGCAGAGCACTCTGATATAAATCACAGCAAGATCTTTTTTGTTACACCACCAAGTGTAATGAAAATAAAAAGTAACAAATGGCAAATAAAAGTGCTTGCACAGCAAAGGAAATCATGAACAAAACTAAAAGAAAACCCACACAATAGGGGAAAATATTTGCAAACAATGTGAACAAGTCATTAATCTCCAAAATATACAAACAGCTCATGCAGCTCAACATGGAAAAAAAAAAAGGCCAGAAGATCTAAAGAGACATTTCTCTAAAGATGACATAAAAATGGCTAAAAAGCACATGAAAAGATGCTCAACATCATTAACTACTAGACAAATGCAAATCAAAACTACAATGAGCTATCACCTCACGCTGGGAGAATGGCCATCATCAAAAAGTCTACAAACAATAAATGCTAAAGAGGGTGTGGAAAAAAGGGAACCTTCTTCAATGTTGGCGGGAATGTAAATTAATATAACACTACGATGGCTACCAACTCTAGTACTATTCTGGTCTAAAGAATTCCATGGACTACACAGGCCATAGGGTAGCAAAAAGTCAGACATGAGTGAGCGACTTTCACTTTCTTTATGGAGAACAGTATGGAGATTCCTTAAAAAAACTAAAAGTAGAGCTACTACATGATCCCGCAACCCCAATTCAGGGCATATACCTGGAAAACTGTAATTCAAAAGGACACACGCACCCCCATGTTCACTGCAGCACTATTTGCAATAGCCAGGATATGGAAGCAACCTAGATGTCCCTCAACAGAGGAATGGATAAAGAAGGTGTGGTGTATATATACAATGGAATATTACCCAGCCACATAAAAGAACAAACTAGCATCACTTGCAGCAACATGGATGGACCTAATGATTATCATCCTATGTGAGGTTAAGTCAGACAGAGAAAGACAAATACCACATGATACTGCTTATATGTGAAATCTAAAAAAAAACATACAAATGAACCTATTTACAAAACAGAAATAGAGTCACAGTGTAGAAAACAAACATGGTTATTAAAGATGAAGGGAGGGAGGAATACATTGAAAGATTGGGACTGACATACACATACTACTGTACATAAAATAGAAAACTATTAAGAACCTACAATATAACACAGGAACTCTCTTCAGTACTCTATAACGATCTATATGGGAATAGAATCTAAAGATGACTGGATGTAGGCATATGTATAACTGTCTTGCTTTGCTGTACAAGAGAAATACAACACTGTAAATCAACTGTACTCCAATAAAAAAAAAGTAAAAATTTTTCAAAAGCGTTTTTTTTTAAGTTTTAAAACTGAAAAACTTAACTATGTTATAAAGACTACAATTTCTGCACATCAAAAGACATAAAAAACAACTGGGGAAAATATTTTCAACAAATAAAGCAACTAGCTAACTTCCTTATTATATATAAAGCTCAATCAGAAGGGAAACAGGAAGGCCTCAGGGGAAAAAAAATATAAGACACAAATAGACATTTCAAAAAAATAGGAAATTCAAATGACTAATAAGCTTATGAAAAAAAATTCAACTTTACTAATAAGACAAATAAACAAATGAAAACAATTTAGTCATTTTTAACCATCAAGTTAGCCATAAAATTGACAATATTCTCAATATTAAAGGGGCTAAAGTGAGAGCAAAATGGCACTGACCTTATTTGTACGAGTTTAAATTCATACAGAATTTCTAAAAAACAATCTGGCCATGTGAATCAAGAGCATTGAGTCATAACCTTTGACACAGTGAATTTCCATTTAGGAATCCACAGGTTTCACATCTGCAGACACAAAAGGCTGATTGTGCAGTTATGTGGGGAAACATGAATGAAACTTTACAGCATTATGCTAAGAAGTCAGACATAAAAGACACACATTGTATAATTCCTTACATATATGACATACACAGAACAGGCAAATCCAAAGAAAGAAACTAGATTATAGTAAAGGAAGGTTTCTTTGGAAGGAATGATGCTAAAGCTGAAACTTCAGTACTTTGGCCACCTCATGCGAAGAGCTGACTCATTGGAAAAGACTGATGCTGGGAGGGATTGGGGGCAGGAAGAGAAGGGGACAACAAAGGATGAGATGGCTGGATGGCAACACTGACTCGATGGACGTGAGTCTGAGTGAACTCCGGGAGATAGTGATGGACAGGGAGGCCTGGCGTGCTGCGATTCATGGGGTCGAAAAGAGTCGGACATGACTGAGCGACTGAACTGAACTGAAAGGAAGGTGAGGGTACTGTGAATGACCACTGAAAGAAATAATTCTGTTGGGGTTGAGGGAAATGTTCTAGAATTAGATCATGGTTACATAATTCAGAGAGTATACTGCTGTTGCTAAGTTGCTTCAGTCGTGTCGGACTCTGCGACCCCACAAACGGCAGCCCACCAGGCTCCCCCATCCCTGGGATTCTCCAGGCAAGAACACTGGAGTGGGGTGTCATTGCCTTCTCCGATAGAGTATACTAAAACCCACTAAATTATACATTTTAAGATGGTGAATTATATCTCAATTAAAAATTAATATAAAAAAGGATATTGAAATAGAACTTTTAGAGATATGGGACAATGATCACACTATATTCAGTAAAAAAAAAAAATCAAACTATAAAATCTGTCTCTTATACACATCTAGATGTGTATAAGAGACAGACCTAGATGTCCCTCAACAGAGGAATGGATAAAGAAGGTGTGGTGTATATATACAATGGAATATTACCCAGCCACATAAAAGAACAAACTAGCATCACTTGCAGCAACATGGATGGACCTAATGATTATCATCCTATGTGAGGTTAAGTCAGACAGAGAAAGACAAATACCACATGATACTGCTTATATGTGAAATCTAAAAAAAAACATACAAATGAACCTATTTACAAAACAGAAATAGAGTCACAGATGTAGAAAACAAACATGGTTATTAAAGATGAAGGGAGGGAGGAATACATTGAAAGATTGGGACTGACATACACATACTACTGTACATAAAATAGAAAACTATTAAGAACCTACAATATAACACAGGAACTCTCTTCAGTACTCTATAACGATCTATATGGGAATAGAATCTAAAGATGACTGGATGTAGGCATATGTATAACTGTCTTGCTTTGCTGTACAAGAGAAATACAACACTGTAAATCAACTGTACTCCAATAAAAAAAAAGTAAAAATTTTTCAAAAGCGTTTTTTTTTAAGTTTTAAAACTGAAAAACTTAACTATGTTATAAAGACTACAATTTCTGCACATCAAAAGACATAAAAAACAACTGGGGAAAATATTTTCAACAAATAAAGCAACTAGCTAACTTCCTTATTATATATAAAGCTCAATCAGAAGGGAAACAGGAAGGCCTCAGGGGAAAAAAAATATAAGACACAAATCTGTCTCTTATACACATCTACAATGGTAGATATACATCTTTGCATATTTTTTCAAACCCATAGAATGTACAGCACCAAGAGTGAAGCCTAATGTAAGCTACAGACTTTGGATAATAATGATGCATCAATGTAGGTTCACCAACTGCAAAAATTTACTACACTGGTGGCAGATGTTGATGATGGGGCTAAGTATGTGTGCAAGCAAGGGCTAAATGGAAATCTCAGAACCCTCTGTTCAATACTGCTATGAACCTAAAACTGCTCTAAAAAATAAAGAATATTAAAACATAAAAAAGGATCAATGAGAAAACATTTTTTTAAATGATGCTGGAATGAACTGTTGTCTATTTGTAAAATAACTGTAACAATGCATAACCTATAACAAGTGATTCCAAATATAACAAAAATTCATTGTTTAACTAGAACAACTATATGCCAATAAAATGGACAACCTACAGAAAAGGACAAATTCTTAGAAAGATACAACCTTCCAAGACTGAACCAG
>SJYC01038709.1:0-14911 GCA_006408675.1 Madoqua kirkii
TTGAAGGGCAACTATACAGGGTGTATGAAGAGTATTTTTAAAATGCATATTCTTTGATCAAGAAATTCCACTTTTAGGAATATATCATGTACATGAACAAAAATGTAGTTTTCAAGGATTTCATTACAGGCTCAAAGACAAAATTAAAGGAAACCTCAAAATCAATAGAGTATATCCATATGATAAAATGTGGAAAGATTTTAAATGCTGTAGAACAACAATCATTCAACAATATCAGACACATGAAATAGGAATAATAATATAAAGATACATGAAATTTGTGGCTCAGAGGTTAAACCGTCTGCCTCCAATGCGGGAGACCTGGGTTCGATCCCCGGGTTGGGAAGATCCCCTGGAGAAGGAAATGGCAACCCACTCCAGTATTCTTGCTTGGAGAATCCTATGGACAGAGGAGCCTGGTAGGCTATAGTCCACAGGGTCGCAAAGAGTCGGACACAACTGAGCGACTTCACCACCACCACCACATTAAATTTAACAAGAAAACTCAGGGTATAAACGCGTACACTTATATACAACTGAAAAGGATGACATGAAAGGTCAAAATTTGATCATAATCTAAGAAAAAAAACATTTTTAAATCTTCCAGGATAAAGAAAAATGAAAACATAATCTCCGTGTCCTAAAACATGATGAAAAAACAGCAAGATAAAAATATCAAGGTATTTCCTAAAAGTATTTTCTCAAAGTCTCTAAGTTTAAGGCTAGTCAAGAGTATACATTACCATGAGTGTGTGCCACTCTGAATGTTCAAAGAGCATGTCAAAACTCATTTGCTTTGGATTCTTCTATAAGCTTAAGGATAACACTGAAAATATTCTCCAATTTAGTATGTTAAGATACTTTTAATGCATTACCTTTCACAATATTCTTTATATTCCTAAATTCCTTCTCTCATTAAAATTCTAGCAGATTAAACTGGATACCCAACATGTATACAACCTCTATTAAGTTTCCAGGGGTCAGTAAAACTCATACTTTGCGTACATCTAAATCCTATTCCCTTCCTTTAAGTCAGCAATATGTCATCTACTTCTTTGGTAACTCAGACCTCTCGGAGCATCTAGGTTTCTTGCCTACAATGGTTACTCCAAACACATGGACACACGTCTGAAATTTATCCTGGTACGCATGCAGAAGGGAAACAGGTTTTATTTAACTTTCTGAAAAGCCAATTAGATATTACAGACAGTGAAATATTCTAAAAATGTTCTACATCTAATCATATAAGGTAATGAGATGCTCATCCAGAACCAGGTACATTGTAACGTGTGCAACATGTGAGGTTCTAAATAAATAGTTATTGAAAGAAAATACACATAAGACAGTCCTCAACTCTCCCTTACAGCTACTGTATTACTATGCTAAAAAAATTTTTTTTTCCTGGGAAACAACAATAGTTCACCAACAATCCTGTTATAATCACTCTTTAATTCTTTTTTGTTATCTGTCTGCTAGGCGTTTGGAAGGAAACTATGTATATACATAAGGGAGTATTTTTAGGTAAATGAGTCAGATTACACATACTAAATTTTTTTTTTTTAAAGTACACATATACTACAATAAAGAGACTAGAAAGAAGGATACAGGTAAGAAGAGAACCAACATATCAGAAAATGAGATCAGGAGCCAAAAATAGGGGTTAACTCAGTCTATTTGTGGAATAATTTATTCTTCCAACCATTGGTGCCATGCTGCCACTCCTCCCCTGGCTAAATGAGAATAATGTACAGAAAAAATGAGGCTTCCCTTCTTTAAAAAAACGAGCAGTCACACTTCTACAAGTGAGCATTAGAGATTTCCAGTTCACAGCAGCCAGCCCCAAAACCTGACATCAACAATCCTGATCAATGACTAGTTCCCAATCAGGTTTTTAGTGTCTTCTCTTAAATAGGGACCGTGAAAGACCATTATGCACTTGAAGAAAGCCTCCACAAGACAAAGACCGAGAAAAACAAACCAAAAATTGCCCTGGAAGAGATAGGAAATAATTGAAGGGGAAAAAAAAAAAAACCTTTTATAAAAAAATTTCTTCATCCTCATTTAAGAAGATAGCACAGTCATAAAACAAGAAGGAAAAAAAAAAAAAAAAAACCACGGGAAAAGAAAACTCAAGAAGGAAAAAAAAAGTCCCAGAAAGGAGAAAATGATGGCAGAAACAAAAATTCAATGACAAGCACAAAATAAAATTGAGGAAAATTCCAAGAAAGTGAATCAAAAAGGAAAAGAGAAAATGAGAAAAAAAAAATAAAGCAACTTATGAGGATCTACTCAGAAAGTCTAACACCTGAATAAGAGTTTCAGAAAGAGAAAATATAAAATATAAAAGTTGAGTTTATAAATTGAAAGGCCCACCTAATGTTAAGCACAATGAGTTAAAACTCATTGACTGACTGACATAATTGACATATGCTGTGAAAGAGGGAAGAGAGTCTAAAAGCTCTCAGAGAAAAGTATTTTTCTCAGAGAAAACTAAAAGCTCATCCAAAAGCATGGAGAATGGCATTGGGTTTCTCAACAGCAGCACTACAAGCTAGAGAACAACGAAGCAATGCCTTCAACATTCTTAGAGAAAAATGTTTTCCACCTGGAATTTTATATTTACCCAAACTATCAATCAGATGTGGCAGCAGAATAAACATATTTTCATAATGTAAGGATTCAGAAAAATCACCCCTATTTGCGCATTTACTGTAGCAGGTTGAGGGAAAAAACAATGAATGAGAAGACCATGGGATCCAGGAAATAGTGGAGTGGCCAAGGATAGGCATGCATGTGGCCCAAATTGCAGTAGGAGGATACAAGCCATTAGAGTGAAAGAATACAGAAAAAAAGGACTCATCAGAATACCTGATTTTTAAAAACAAAAAAAAAAAAGGAAAGGAAGAAAAAAGCAGCAGCAGCATACGGTAAAGAGATACAATGCAGGAAAAAAATAAAATCCATTAAAAGGAAGATAAAACATCTGGTAAATAGAAAGGCTCCCCAGAGATGTCTCCATCCTCCCTGGAACCTGTGAATATGCTGCCTTGCAGATACAAATGCAAGTTAAGTTAGGATCTTGAGATCAATTATCTGGGTGAGCCCAGTGTAATCACAAGGATCTTGATACGCGAGACACAGGAGAAGGCATATGACAATGCAAGCAGAAAGAGAAAGATCAGAAGATCCCACACTGTTAACTTTGAAGATGGAGAATCAGGTCAAGAGCTGAGGTACACAGGTGGTATCTGGAAAGTAGGAAATGCAAGGAAATGGATTCTCCCCTGCAGTCTCTGGAGGAGTTGCAACCCTGCCAATACCTTCATTTTAGGACTTCTGATGTCGAGATCTGTAAGAGAATACATGTGTGTTGTTTAAACCACTAAATTTGTGGTAGTTTGTTCCAGCAACTACAGGAAACCAATATAGGGCACCACATGGAAAGAAAGACCACCTAAGAGCACAGATGGCAAGTGAGGCACCCCTTGCTAAGAGCAGAACCCAGACATGCAAGACAACCATCTTGACGTTTCAACTCACCCCAGCCCAGGTACCCACTGAATGAGGCTGCATAAGTGACCTCAGCTGATACAATATGGGGCAGAAGAACGACTCACTTACCCAAAGAATGTAATAACAGTATCAGAATAACAGGCACAGATTTACCCTATCACTTGAAACAACTACAAAACTGGATAATCCACACACATCAGTGATTTTCAGACACTGGATATCCAGAAGCATAGGACAATGATCCCTTGAACAGGAGAGGCAAATGTTTTCCTATATTTGTCCCAGCTTACTGTCTGGAGTGATTCCAGACTGTAATGCAGGGTAGAGTGGATGATCCCAGATGAAGCCTAGGTACAGATTAAAGGCATAAAAAGGGAATGATGGATGACAGCCTCCAGAAAACAATCTGAAGAGATTCACACTTGGGAATGCTCCCACCCTGCAACCCTTTTCAACTGGAACACAGTTCACAGCCTTAAGACACCTTTAAGACTTGTTCAGACATCAGTGCTGCCTACTGACCAGTTGCTCATTATATCTATCTCACTACACATATGATGCCTTCTTTTATGTATCAGTTCAATTCAATTCAGTGGCACAGTCGTGTCCAATTCTTTGCAACCCCATGGACTACAGCATGCCAGACTTCCTCGTATCCTTGCATAAATCATAACAACTGAGTTTTTAAAAATGTGAAAGATACGGTCAGAAATTAACATATCTATGAACAGAGATCAGGATTATTTAAGACCAGTAGCTGCTCTAGGCAGGAGCTTCAGATAGAGCAAAGGAGTGCAAATGCGGCATCATTACGTAACAGACAAGAGAGCCTGAAGAGCTGTCACAGAGTACCACCTACAGGACACAAGTGGGAGAACAGCCTTACCTTTGCTCTATCAGACCATCCAAAGGACTGCACTGTTACATCTAATCGTTTCATCAGCATCCGCCTGCGGCACTCATATTCACACGAAAGAGCATCATTGATTCTTTCCAGTTTTTCCTAAAGAAATTGGAAACAAACATCATAACCTTTAGACTCATGCATAGAAAAGAATTTTGAAAATTGTGGTCAATGTCTCCTAATTCAAAAGATGGTACTTGATGGTCATTTTGATCCCATAAGACCTAACAGTAAATTGCTTAAATAATAAAGATATTTGATAGAACATTTATGATATTCAACAGATATCAAACATGCAAATTAAGCTCAACAGTTGTTAGTTTACCTGGTCTTCAATCAAACGTATTAATTTAAGTGAAAGGTCTATTTGCAAAGTAGTCTGGACCAATAAGGAAAGAAAATAATAACTTCCCATCTTATTGACCTGAGCTACTACACTTTTCAAATTATAACTATGTTAACATATTAGGCATATTAGGCACTGTAAATGCTTTTGGTCAATTTTTTTTAAATTAATAACCTGAATGAATAGACATTAGGACCTACTGCTCTAGAATATCAATCCATTTTAATTCTCCAATATAAAAAAATCTACAAGACGGCACTAAGATCATGGCATCCAATCCTATCACTTCATGGAGAAGATCCCACACTGTTAACTTTGAAGATGGAGAATCAGGTCAAGAGCTGAGGTACACAGGTGGTATCTGGAAAGTAGGAAATGCAAGGAAATGGATTCTCCCCTGCAGTCTCTGGAGGAGTTGCTACCCTGCCAATACCTTCATTTTAGGACTTCTGATGTCGAGATCTGTAAGAGAATACATGTGTGTTGTTTAAACCACTAAATTTGTGGTAGTTTGTTCCAGCAACTACAGGAAACCAATATAGGGCACCACATGGAAAGAAAGACCACCTAAGAGCACAGATGGCAAGTGAGGCACCCCTTGCTAAGAGCAGAACCCAGACATGCAAGACAACCATCTTGACGTTTCAACTCACCCCAGCCCAGGTACCCACTGAATGAGGCTGCATAAGTGACCTCAGCTGATACAATATGGGGCAGAAGAACGACTCACTTACCCAAAGAATGTAATAACAGTATCAGAATAACAGGCACAGATTTACCCTATCACTTGAAACAACTACAAAACTGGATAATCCACACACATCAGTGATTTTCAGACACTGGATATCCAGAAGCATAGGACAATGATCCCTTGAACAGGAGAGGCAAATGTTTTCCTATATTTGTCCCAGCTTACTGTCTGGAGTGATTCCAGACTGTAATGCAGGGTAGAGTGGATGATCCCAGATGAAGCCTAGGTACAGATTAAAGGCATAAAAAGGGAATGATGGATGACAGCTCTCCAGAAAACAATCTGAAGAGATTCACACTTGGGAATGCTCCCACCCTGCAACCCTTTTCAACTGGAACACAGTTCACAGCCTTAAGACACCTTTAAGACTTGTTCAGACATCAGTGCTGCCTACTGACCAGTTGCTCATTATATCTATCTCACTACACATATGATGCCTTCTTTTATGTATCAGTTCAATTCAATTCAGTGGCACAGTCGTGTCCAATTCTTTGCAACCCCATGGACTACAGCATGCCAGACTTCCTCGTATCCTTGCATAAATCATAACAACTGAGTTTTTAAAAATGTGAAAGATACGGTCAGAAATTAACATATCTATGAACAGAGATCAGGATTATTTAAGACCAGTAGCTGCTCTAGGCAGGAGCTTCAGATAGAGCAAAGGAGTGCAAATGCGGCATCATTACGTAACAGACAAGAGAGCCTGAAGAGCTGTCACAGAGTACCACCTACAGGACACAAGTGGGAGAACAGCCTTACCTTTGCTCTATCAGACCATCCAAAGGACTGCACTGTTACATCTAATCGTTTCATCAGCATCCGCCTGCGGCACTCATATTCACACGAAAGAGCATCATTGATTCTTTCCAGTTTTTCCTAAAGAAATTGGAAACAAACATCATAACCTTTAGACTCATGCATAGAAAAGAATTTTGAAAATTGTGGTCAATGTCTCCTAATTCAAAAGATGGTACTTGATGGTCATTTTGATCCCATAAGACCTAACAGTAAATTGCTTAAATAATAAAGATATTTGATAGAACATTTATGATATTCAACAGATATCAAACATGCAAATTAAGCTCAACAGTTGTTAGTTTACCTGGTCTTCAATCAAACGTATTAATTTAAGTGAAAGGTCTATTTGCAAAGTAGTCTGGACCAATAAGGAAAGAAAATAATAACTTCCCATCTTATTGACCTGAGCTACTACACTTTTCAAATTATAACTATGTTAACATATTAGGCATATTAGGCACTGTAAATGCTTTTGGTCAATTTTTTTTAAATTAATAACCTGAATGAATAGACATTAGGACCTACTGCTCTAGAATATCAATCCATTTTAATTCTCCAATATAAAAAAATCTACAAGACGGCACTAAGATCATGGCATCCAATCCTATCACTTCATGGAAAACAGATGGGGAAACAGTAGAAACACTGGCTATTTTTTTGAGCTCCAAAATCACTCTAGGTGGTGACTGCAGCCATGAAATTAAAAGACACTTACTCCTTGGAAGGAAAGTTATGACCACCCTAGACTGCATATTAAAAAGCAGAGACATTACTTTGCCAACAAAGGTCCATCTAGTCAAAGTTATAGTTTTTCCAGTAGTCATGTATGGATGTAAGAGTTGGACTATAAAGAAAGCTGAGTGCTAAGAATTGATGCTTTTGAACTGTGGTGTTGGAGAAGACTCTTGAGAGTCCCTTGGACTGCAAGGAGATCCAACCAGTTTATCCTAAAGGAGATCAGTCCTGGATGTTCACTGGAAGTACTGAAGTTGAAGCTGAAACTCCAATACTTTGGCCGCGTGATGTGAAGAGCTGACTCATTTGAAAAGACCCTGATGCTGGGAAAGATGAGGAGAAGGGGACGACAGAGGATGAAATGGTTGGAGAGCATCACTAACTCAATGGACCTGAGTTTGGGTAGGCTCTGGGAGTTGGTGATGGACAGGGAGGCCTGGCGTGCTACAGTCCATGGGGTCACAAAGAGTCAGACACGATTGAGCGACTGAACTGAACTGACAAGACAGCAAGAGATACAGATGTAAAGAACAGACTTTTGGACTATCTGGAAAACGAAGGGCAGGATGATTTGAGAGAAAAGCATTGAAATATGTGTATTACCATATGTAAAACAGATGACCAATGCTGGTTCGATTCAGGAAGCAGGGCACTCAAAGCTGGTGTTCTGGGACAACCCAGAGGGATGGAGTGGGGAGTGAAGTGGGCAGTGGGTTCAGGATGGGCGGACACATGTGCACCCGTGGCTGATACACGTTGATGCATGGCAAAAGCCAACACAATATTGTAATTAGCTCCAATTAAAATAAATGATTTTTTAAGCAAAAATATATATATATAATTTTTTTTAAAGCATGTAAAAACCTAGATGTCCATTCATAAAATTAAGCTATATTAATATAGCTAATTACATAAAACTAAAGAAAAAGGAGGGGATGGCTTACCGCCTGTTCCAGATTTAAATCAATTTTCAGCAGTGGTTTTCCCACATGATTTTTCTGGACTTTTGAGAGAGTATCTTTCACCTAATATTAAACAGAGAAGATTGTGAAAATGTATATCCCCAATTTAAAACAATCTTATTCATGGTTAAAATGTTGTGAATGCCAGAGAATTAATCAAATGTTAGCAAATCATTAAAACATACCTTTACATACTAAGGGCTTCCCTGGTGGCTCAGAGGATAAAGTGTCTGAGATACCCTGGAGAAGGAAATGGCAACCCACTCCAGTATTCTTGCCTGGAAAATCCCATGGACAGAGGAGTCTGGCGGGCTACAGTCCACAGGGTTGCAAAGAGTTGGACATGACTGAGCAACTTCACTTCACATACTAAGAAAGATTTCCACTACAATGCAGAGTATCTTCCTCAAGGAAGCAAGTTACATTAATCCAAGCTATAGCACACCTTTTCCAAAGTAAGAAACAACATACATGGACAACTGAATTAACTTCCAAAAGACTTATTATAAGAATCTAAGTTTCATGTGAAATAAATTCATATTCTTAGGACAGCACACTCTTACATTCTGACAAAAAATAAACAAATAAAACCTTTGCTGAGTAGGTTGCAATCGTGTCCAACTCTCTCCAACCCCATGGACTACAGCCCACCAGGCTCCTCTGTCCATGGGATTCTCCAGGCAAGAATACTGGAGTGGGCTGCCGTTCTCTTCTCCAGGGGATCTTCCTGACCCAGAGATCGAACCCAGATCTCCTGCACTGCAGGCAGATTCTTTACCCATCTGAGCCACCAGGGAAGCCCTGAGTATGTTGGTTTTACTCAATTAAATATTTTGTACACATTCCACTGTTCACCAAGACAATGAGAGAGAGTAAGCCCTCAATTAATCACCATTCACTTTCAGTTTTCACTTTCATGCACTGGAGAAGGAAATGGCAGCCCACTCCAGTACTCTTGCCTGGAGAATCCCAGGGATGGGGAAGCCTGGTTGGCTTCCATCTATGGGATCACACAGAGTCAGACATGACTGAAGCAACTTAGCAGCAGCAGCAGCCATTTCATCACTTTTGCAAAGCCATTGATTTGAATGGAAACTCTTTTGGATCAGTATATGGATGCATTGGAAGATTAGGAAGAGTCTAGAAATCTGTCTCAATCTGAAAGAGCCCCAGGTATTAGGCAACCCCAGATAATTCCTTATTCAGAGAAACAAATTCTGAAGAGCAATTTATGAACTATAGAACAATATTCTTGAGCTGGGATTCACAGGCTTATTTTTTGGTTTGCTAGTTCTAAAAACAAAACAAAACTTTTTAATACTGTGTTTTATCTTAATGATACTAAAATTATCTTACATTCATTAAGACAAATCTTGTTTTCAGCTCATAAATTATCAGTGCAAAAGAGTACTTTATTCAAGAATATAGTTTAAAATAGCAAGTCTAAAAATAGAGCTTTAGTACCTGGGGAAAATTTTCTTTTCCTTGTAAAATGAATCCTGTATTGTTCTCCTAGAGGACTCCTACAAAACCTAGAAATTAGGCTAGAATTTGGTCTGCAAGGGCAGTACTCTCTCTAATTTATGCCTTGACTGGGAATGAGGATAGTTTTATAACTGAAAAAAAAAATTCAAAAGCTAGAGATATCATTTTGTTGTTAATTACCTGTTAATTAGTTGTTCTTAATTACTCCATCAAGGTACTTATTCATTTATTAACTATACAACAAACATTTCCTAAACACTTATCCATCAGAAAGTACAGATTTCTTTGCTCACTGCCAAAGACAATCACATTGAAATTTTATTAACAGCATCCACTGAAAAGAAATTTAGTTTACCTTTAAAGAAAAACTCTATTTCTTTCATTATACTGTAATTCAACCTTGGTTAGAAACTGGACCCTTAAATTTGGAGAGAGATTTCTATCAGGGCAAACAGCAAACTTTCAGCCTAACACTTCCTCATTAAGATCTGATTCCTGAATACTGCTGCTGCCAAGTTGCTTCAGTCATGTCTGACTCTGTGCGACCCCGTAGACAGCAGCCTACCAGGCTCCCCTGTCCCTGGGATTCTCCAGGCAAGAATACGGGAGTGGGTTGCCATTTCCTTCTCCAATGCAGGAAAGTGAAAAGTGAAAGTGAAGTTACTCAGTCGCGTCTGACTCTTAGCAACCCCATGGATTGCAGCCCACCAGGCTCCTCTGTCCATGGGATTTTCCAGGCAAGCGTACTGGAGTGGGGTGCCATTGCCTTCCCCCTCCTGAACACTAGTAATAGGCAAATAAAGTCAAAAGCTTACTATTTAGTTTTACATGAAAAATTTAGCTTTACACGAAGATAATTGTCTCTCTCATTAGAATGTATATCTTGTACTTAAAGGAAATACAGTTGATTCTTGAACATGGGTTTGAATTGTGCTGGTTCGCCTCTACATGAATTTTTTTTTACTAAAAACAATTACAGTACCATCTGATCTACAGGTGGTTGAATTTACAAATACCAACTGAAGATACAGAGGCCAACTGTGAAGCTGTATGTTAATTACTGACTCCACAGAGGATGAGCACCCCTAACCCACACAGTATTCAAGGGTCAACTGTATTTTCATCCTTGATACATGTACAGGAGCTTTCCTGGTGGCTTAGAGGTAAATAATTTGCCTGTCAATGCAAGAGACACAGGTTTGATCCCTGATCCACAAAGATCCCACACGCCATGGAGCAACTAGGCCCGTGCAACACAGCTATTGAGCCCATGCACCCTAGAGCACGTGGTCCACCACGAGAGGCCACCACAGTGAGAAGCCTGCGTACCACGAAGGCCGCATGCCACAGCTCTCCAAAACCAAGGAAAAGTCAGCGCAGCAATGAAGACCCAGCACAGCCAAAAATAAATAAAATGTAATACATTTGCTGTTGTTGTTTAGTCGCCAAGCCATGTCTGACTCTTTGAGACCCCATGGACTGCAGCATGCCAGCGTCCCTGTCCCTCACCATCTCCCAGAGTTTACATGTTAGCATTTAATTGAATTTGGGGGAAATAAAAAATAAAACAAATACAATACCTTTGATTCCACTTGGTTTAGCATAAGCGGAATGTCAGAAGTTGTTGACTTGGGAATCCCAAGGGTATCGCAGATAGCCTGAACTTCCTGATAAATTTCACTATTTTTATCTAATTGAGAATTTTTACACTTCTTGTTCTGTAGTATCTGTAAAGCTTGAAGCTCTGTACTTAAAAATACTATAATAAAAAAAAAAGAAAAACAAATAATGTTAAAATGCACAAAAAAGCTTTAAAAATCCCACTTGTGGGTATACATGCAAAGGAGCTTTAGTGAGGATCTCAAAGAGGTCTTCCCTACCATATTCACTGCTGTACTGTTCATAATAGCCAAGACAGGGAAACAAAGTAAGTGTCCTTCAACAGGTGAACGGATAAAGAGAATGTGGTATGTGTATACAATGGAATATTACCCAGCTTTAAAAAGCAGGGAATCCAGCCATTTGTGACAACATGGATGAACCTGGAAAATGCAAAGTGAGACAAGCCAGATGCAGAAAGACAAATACTAATGATACCATCTTTATGAGGAATCTAAAACTCCTAACACAGAAAGTAGAATGGTGGTCACCAATCTAGGGAAGAAACAGGATATTTGTTAAATACAAATTTCTGAAGAACGGCCGATCCATTTTATTGAAGTTTCAAAATCAGAGGGATCTTGGCACAGTCCTCATAAGCAAAGTTTGACATATATTAGTTACATAAGTCCTAGAGATCTACTTTACAGCAAAACAATACTGTATTATATTCAGTTTACAGTTTCATTGTAACAGTTTACAGTTAACAATACTGTGTTGTATACTTAAAGATTTGCAAAGAGGGTATCTTATGGGTATTCTTATCACAAAAAGAAATAATAAACAGGGCAGAAGGAAACTTTTAAAAAGGACAGAAAGAAATTTATAAAATAGTGCCTACCCACAGAGTCTAAAGTCTAGTAGGATGGACCCATCAGTAAAAGAACAACATTAAAATCTTCAAGAATGTATAAAGCTGAAAAATTATTCTGTCTCTGATATGCAGAGCTCAAGCCAAGGGAGAATGTGTAGCTTTAAGTGATCTATAAGCAAATAGAGTAATCTGTAAAACTGCCTTTAGGACAGACCATTCCAGACTGTTCACAAGTCCTTTCACAGTCACCATTTCATCCTTTCAACAGTCATCTTTCTAAAAATTCCTCAAAAATCTTAGACGGAAAAAATAAAACAAAATGGTAACAGACTCTCACAAACTGAGAAGTAAAAGGCAGTGGCCAGAGAGCAGGATGTGGAGGTGGGAGTATAACAGGTAAAGGCACAAACCTCCAGTTAGAAAAGAAATAAGCCTCGGGGATGTAATATATAATATAAAGCATACGGTCAATAATATTGTAATAACTTTTTATGGAAACAGATGGTTACTAGACTTACCATAGCGACCATTTTATAACATATGCAAAGGTCAAATCATTATGTGGTACACCTGAAACATGATATTTATATTAACTATATTTCAATTTTAAAAATAGTAAAACAAAAAAACCCACATCATTTTGGAAAGCAAAAAATTAACTCATTAGTCTTTTTAAAATTATCTTTCAGAACAGTAAAGACAGATATTGGGGGTTCATTTGTTTTCATTTCAGTTAAATTTATACACACACAATTTAATACACTAGTTTCAACTTCAGTTGAGCAGGAAAAGATAACTGATAAACTGTTTAAAAGTACAAGTACAAAGATCCACCCTTAGAGATTCTGAACCAGAACATCTGGAGTACAATTTGGGAACCTGTGTGGTTTTAGACCCAAGGTGATTCTCATGGACAGGATTGAGAGTCACTAATTTAAGGTTTCTCCATGTAATCTACACATAACAGTCTAAGGAACCCACAAAAAGACCAATACATATCAAACTTTGCTTATGACCATGCCAAGGTCCCTCTGATTTTAAAACTTCATTAAAACAGATCATCGTTCTTCAAAAATTTGTATTTTGGAACCACGGCTAAAGTCTGTCTTTGATCTACAGAGACATGTTGTACATAAGAGTACAAACAAGAGTTCAGTCTAGTATTTAAAATGCTCATCCACGCAGATGGACAGTAATACTGTGATAAGTCTTCTCACAGATTCTCAGACTCCCCACCCCAAAGCAATCACCAGTGTTAGTTTCTGAGTACCTTTTAGGCATATATGTATATTTAGTATATGTTTCTACCATCTATACACTTTTATTTCTATTATAGAAACAAGAGTATACATCTTCTGTGTATTTCTTTACCAATATATTCTAGAGATCATTCCATATTTACACATATTATCTACTCTCATTCTAAAGGCTCTATCATGGTATCAGGGTGGCATGACACCACCCTTATGGCAGAAAGTGAAAAAGAACTAAAGGGCCTCCTGATGAAAGTAAAAGAAGAAAGTGAAAAGGCTGGCTTAAAGCTCAACATTCAGAAAACGAAGATCACAGTATCCAGTCCCATCACTTCATGGCAAATAGATGGGCAAACAGTGGAAACAGTGGCAGATTTTATTTTGGGGGGCTCCAAAATCACTCTAGATGGTGACTGCACCTGTGAAATTAAAAGACGCTTACTCCTTGGAAGCAAAGTTATGACCAACCTAGACTGCATATTAAAAGGCAGAGACATTACTTTGCCAACAAAGGTCCGTCTAGTCAAGGCTATGGTTTATCCAGTAGTCATGTATGGATGTGAAAGTTGGACCGTAAAGAAAGCTAAGCACCAAAGAATTGATGCTTTTGAACTGTGGTGTTGGAGAAGACTCTTGAGAGTCCTTTAGACTGCAAGGAGATCCAACCAGTCCACTCTGAAGGAGATCAATCCCAGGTGTTCATTGGAAGGACTGATGTTGAAAGCTGAAACTCCAATACTTTGGCCATCTGATGCGAAGAGCTGACTCATTTGAAAAGACCCTGATGCTGGAAAAGACTGAAGGTGGGAGGAGAAGGGGATGACAGAGGATGAAGTGGTTGGATGGCATCACTGACTCGATGGACATGAGTTTGAGTAAACTCTGGGAGTTGGTGATGAACAGGGAGGCCTGGTGTACTGCAGTCCATGGGTCACAGAGTCGGACACGACTGAGCTACTGAACTAATCATGGTATCACTTGAAGATGTACTATTTCTATTTAACAACAATAAACAATGCCATAATGAACATTCTTTTCATATATCTTTGTACACTCAGTACGAACTACTAGTCACTGAACTGGCAATTCAAAAAACAGATGAATTTTACCTGTGTTACTGAAAATTTGCCTTTCCAAAAACATGGTCCCAATTATTCTACAACCACACTTCTATACCTGTAAGTAGCATATGAGAATGCTTACTTACAACTTTTTTCCTGGTATTTGCTAGCCTGGTAAGTGAAAACTGATTTCTTTCCTTTCCTTTTTTTTTTTTTTTTTTGCAGCTCTAACCTTGTGCATCTTTAAACACTTAGGAGCAATTTTTAAAAAACTTTTTTCTATAGGATGTCATATCATACCTTATGTATTTTACACATTTTCCCAGTGAGTTTTTATCTTTATAGAAGCTCTTCACATAGTAAGGAATTTGGCCCTTTTAGTTGTACACACAATGCCAACAATTCTAACAACATGCCACTTATTAAAGCAGTATGTTTCAAAGGTAGTAAAACTGAAGATGAAACATATGCTGGTAAGATGGCTAAAAGGATCTTTCTGGAACAAAATATGGCAATATATATCCAGACAGAATTTTTTTTAATGTTCAAAATCTTGTCTAAGTAAAAGCAACCAAAAATATGAACAAAGTAATTAATTTAAAATATAAAAAATCCAAATACCTCTAA
>SJYC01038718.1:0-20104 GCA_006408675.1 Madoqua kirkii
ACTATTATCTGCTTAAATAAATGATAATATACCAAAGCATGAAAGTAGAGTAGGAGTCAGTCACATGAAAATGAAGATTAACCTCAGCAGAAGTGAATGTGAAAGTCTAGGTCAGGAAATAATAGAGTGGGGATTTTTTCTCATATCGAGGACTTTTTAAAATACGATATAACAAATTAATTGTTTTGATAGAATGATTTTATAATCAATTTATGCAAATTCTCTCTGGATAGCTCCATACTGTTATATGGAAGTTAAAATTATGTATGTCTTATATCCATAAGAAGTGGCAGTCCACTCCAGTATTCTTGCCTGGAGAATCCCATGGATGGAGAAGCCTAGTAGGTTACAGTCCACGGGTTGCAAAGAGTCGGACACGACTGAGCGACTTCACCTTATCACCTTACATCAGTAAAAATTATTATTCTTCAAGAAGAAACTCAGAAGTCAGAACTTGGGTACAGATTTTCAATCTCCATGCCTCAGGCAAAAAAACTTCATTCTCTGTACTTTTCATACTTTATGAGACAGTTATTTCATATTTTATTAACTTTATCGAACCACCCACTCCCAACTCATCCATACATAGACTCACATATTCTAAGCTATTATCACCTTCAAAGAATGACCATTTTTCGAATACAATATTAATTTCAAGGCTCTATTCTACCTTGTTTTCTAAAGAGTACATTCTTTATTCCATTCTTATTTCTTTATCCTTTAACACTAAAGAAGGGTCAATTCCTCCTTTCTTTTAGCATATTGACCCTAATTCTATTGTCCACAACACATTTAGTCATAAAATTATTTTTCAAAAGCCTACATTTAGATTGGAGGTAAAATAAGGGCACCTCAGAATCATAAAATATCTCACCTACCTTTTTCCATCCAGTATTTATTCCATTAATCTCAGTGTTCTAGAAACTCATCAGTAGCAGTTGTTAATAAAAGTTTGTTGAATAAATTTTCCAAAAAAATATGACAAAATATGAGAAAAAAGATGCCTTGTGTGTTATGTGTCATTTTCATTTGACTGTGCTTTCTGAAAATGAAGCATTCAAACCATCCCAAATGGTTCAGAAGTCATTATGTTTAATCAGACTGTATTAGATTTGTAGATTTGCTAGTTTATAAACTGTACCCCACTTAAAATCTGTAAATTAAAAAAAAATCATTTTGATTCTTAATTCTTTTTTATGAAAACACAATACTCAGATTAAGTTTTGACTTGGCTGCAAAGACTTCCCTGTTGGTTCTGACTGTAAAGCATCTGCCTACAATGCAAAAAACCCAGGTTTGATCCCTGAGTTGAGAAGATCTCCTAGAGAAGAAAATGGTAACCCATTTCAGTATTCTTGCCTGGAAAATCCCATGCATGGAGGAGCCTGGTGTGCTACAGTCCATGGGATCACAAAGAATCAGACACAACAAAGCGATTTCATTTCACTTTGGCCATACAGAATCATAACAGAATGGCTCTTCCTCAAGTCAACTAGTTTTGGAAGACAAGTTAGTCAACCTTTTGGTGCAATTAGAAAGATACTGATTACATATTGATTACTTTTAAATATTTGGGCCTCTTTAAGTTTATATGTGTGGTTTTCCACCTGTGATAGCCCTAGACAAGGATGCTGATGAGGCAAAAAATTGATATCTCTAACTCATCATAAGAGCTGTCTTGAAAATGAAACTATTTTAAACTATAAGATGCCTGCTTATAATGAAGGCAGTTCAATGTTGTTTCTAACACACACCTATATTTGCGTGATGGAGAAGGAAATGGCAACCCACTCCAGTGTTCTTGTCTGGAGAATCTCAGGGTTGGGGGAGCCTGGTGGGCTGATTTCTATGGGATCACACAGAGTCAGACATGACTGAAGTGACTTAGCAGTAGCATAGTTGTTTGAATCCATGTCATATATATTTTATTTGAGATAGAATGATCATTAGTCTGAGACTGAAGATATTCTTTCTAAGATGATTGTAATTATATGTAAAAGCACAGTCCTAGACCTTGCAAGTTCAGTACAGTTTAGTTCAGTCACTTAGTCATGTCCAACCCTTTGTGATCCCAGGGACTGAAGCATGCCAGGCCTCCCTGTCCATCACCACCTCTCGGAGCTTGCTCAGACTCATGCCCATCAAGTTGGTGATGTCATCCAACTATCCCTTCCTCTGTCATCCCTTCTGCTCCTCCTGCCTTCCATCTTTCCTAGCATCAGGGTCTTTTCCAATGAGTCAGTTCTTCACATTAGGTGGCAAAAGTTTCAGCTTCAGTATCAGTCCTTCCAATGAATATTCAGGCATGATTTCCTTTAGGATGGACTGGATGGATCTCCTTGCAATTCAAGGGACTCTCAAGAGCCTTCTCCAACATCACAGTTCAAAAGAATCAATTCTTCAGTGCTCAGTTTTGTTTATAGTCCAACTATCACATCCATACATGACTATTGTAAAAACATAGCTTTGACTATCAGGATTTTGTTGACAAAGTAATGTCTCTGCTTTTTAATATGCTGTCTAGGTTGGTCACTTGATTTAAATCATACCTGAATGGTCTAGTGATTTTTCCTATTTTCTTCAATTTACGTCTGAACTTGACAATAAAGAGTTCACTACTTGAGCCACAGTCAGCTCCCAGTCTTGTTTCTGCTGACAGCATAGAGCTTCTCCATTTTTGGCTACAAAGAATATAATCAATCTAATTTCACTATTGACTGTCTTGTGATGTCCATGTGTAGTCTTCTTTTGTGTTGTTTGAAGAGTCTGTTTGCTATGACCAGTGCAATCTCTTGGCAAAACTCTGTTGCCTTTGTCCTACTTCATTTTGTACTGCAAGGACTAATTTACCTGTTACTCCAGGTATCTCTTGACTTCCTACTTTTGCATCCAAGTTCCCTATTATAAAAAAGACAACTTTGTTGAGTGTTAGTTTCAGAAGGTCTTATAGGTCTTCATAGAACCATTCAACTTCAGCTTCTTCAGCATTCCTGTTTGGGGCATAGACTTGGAATACTGTGATATTGAATGGTTTGCCTTGGAAATGAACAGAGATCATTCTGTCATTTTTGAAAGTGCATCCAAGTACTGCATTTTAGAATCTTTTGCTGACTATGATGGCTACTCTATTTCTTCTAAAGGATCCTTGCCCACATTAGTACATATAATGGTCATCTGGGTTATCTTCCAGTCCATTTTATTTCACTGATTCTTAAAATGATTATGATTATACAGTGGAAGTGACAAATAGATTCAAGGGATTAGATCTGGGACAGAGGTTCCTGACATTGTACAAGAAGCACTGATCAAGACTATCCCCAAGAAAAAGAAATACAAAAAGGAAAATGATTATCTGAGGAGACCTTACAAGTAACTGAAAAAAGAAGAGAATCGAAAGACAAAGGAGAAAAAAAAGATATACCCATTTTATGAAAACTTCCAAAGAACAGCAAGGAGAGACAAGAAAGCCTTCCTCAGTGATCAATGCAAAGAAACAGAGGAAAATAACAGAATGGGAAAGAATAAAGGTCTCTTCAAGAAAATTAGAGATACCAAAGGAACATTTCACGCAAACATGGGCACAAAAAGGACAAGGGTGGTATGGACATAACAGAAGCAGAAGATATTAAGAAGAGGTGGTAAGAATACACAGAAGAACTATACAAAAAAAAAAGATCTGAATGACCCAGATAACCACGGTGGTGTGATCACTCACCTAGAGCTAGACATCCTTGAATGCAAAGTCAAGTGAGCTTTATGAATCATCACTATGAACAAAGCTAGTGGAGGTGATGGAATTCCAGTTGAGTTATTTCAAATCCTAAAAGATGATGCTTTTAAAGTGCTGCACTGAATATAATAGCAAATTTGGAAAACTCAGCAGTGGCCACAGGACTGAAAAATGTCAGTTTTTAGTCCAATCTTTAAGGCAATGCCAAAAAATGTTCAAACTACTGCACAATTGCACTCATCTCACACACTAGCCAAGTAATGCTCAAAATTCTCAAAGCTAAGCTTCAACAGTATGTGAACTGTGAAATTCCAGATGTTCAAGCTGGATGTAGAAAAGTTAGAGGAAACAGATTAAAGTCACAACATCTGTTGGATCATCAAAAAAGCAAGATAGTTACAGAAAAACATATAGTCAAAGAGAGTTGGACTATAAAGAAAGACGGATGCTAAGAATTGAAGCTTTAGAATTGTTGTGTTGGAGACCCCTCTTAAGAGTTCCTTGGACTGCAAGGAGATCCAACTTGTCAGTCCTAAGGGAAATCAGTCCTGAATATTCATTGGAAGGACTTATGTTGAAGCTGGTTCCAGATGTTCAAGCTGGATGTAGAAAAGTTAGAGGAAACAGATTAAAGTCACAACATCTGTTGGATCATCAAAAAAGCAAGATAGTTACAGAAAAACATATAGTCAAAGAGAGTTGGACTATAAAGAAAGACGGATGCTAAGAATTGAAGCTTTAGAATTGTTGTGTTGGAGACCCCTCTTAAGAGTTCCTTGGACTGCAAGGAGATCCAACTTGTCAGTCCTAAGGGAAATCAGTCCTGAATATTCATTGGCAGGACTTATGTTGAAGCTGGAACTTCAATACTTTGGCCACCTGATGTGAAGAACTGACTCATTGGAAAAGACCCTGATGCTGGGAAAGATGGAAGGCAGGAAAAGGGGATGACAGAAGACAAAATCGTAGGATGCCATCACTGACTCGATGGACGTGAGTTTGAGTAATCTCTGTGAGTTTGCGATGGACAGGGAAGCCTTGTGGGTGGCAGTCTATGGATTTGCAGAGTCAGAGGTGACTGAGTGACTGAACTGAAACGAAGGTTGGTCATAGCTTTTCTTCTAAAGAGCAAGTGTAAAGCAGTCTTAAATGAGCAACAAGTTGTGTGATGGAATTCAGTGATTTACGTATTCAGCTCTGCTCCCTTAATTTTTCTTGTTTAACTTTGATGGTTCTTGAATTTGACTTTTACTCCAAACCTTCAGTCTTTAATTTGGCATATCAGATTTGGTAGATTTGCCCTACAAGGGCATAGTTGATGTGCAAAGCTTATTAACAAAACCCATTTACACAATTATAGTCTCTCAAGTCTTAAATAGCATTTCTTGCTTGATATTCAAATCACTAAGTATTATACCTGGTAACTGCATCATTAAATACAATAAAGGTCTTATGCCTGGGTTAAATGTCATAATATATAATGATTAGGGCAGTTCATTGTCCCTACAATCACATTCCATTTGTATTGTTAAAAACTACTCTTTCAACACTTCCCTGTGGTCACATTTTATAGACTACAACAGTTTCTTTGTATGTTATTGTCACCCAAATCTATCTGTTATTGTCCTAATAACCTCAGTCTTGGCCTATATCATCTATAATCTTGACCTCAGTACTCTATGTGAGTTGACCCAGAGCCATTATAATTATTTATATACCAATTACATATTGTCAGTGCATTTTTTTCCTATGGTAGCCTATAACTCAATAACCATGAATACTGTGAAACTCCCTAAACAGAAATTAAGGTAGAAAATTTTGATTATGTAGTGTTTTTAGTAACTTTTTCTAATTATAATAATGTGTTATAAACATGGCATTTAAAAAGCATAAAAACTATGTAAAGATCGTTCTGCTGCTGCTGCTGCTAAGTCACTTCAGTCGTGTCCGACTCTGTGCGACCCCATAGATGGCAGCCCATCAGGCTCCACCATTCCGGGATTCTCCAGGCAAGAACACTGGAGTGTGTTGCCATTGCCTTCTCCAATGCATGAAAGTGAAAAGTGAAAGGGAAGTCGCTCAGTCATGTCTGACTCTTAGCGACCCCATGCATTGCAGCCTACCAGGCTCCTCCATCCATGGAATTTTCCAGGCAAGAGTACTGGAGTGGGGTGTCATTGCCATCTCTGAAGATCCTTCTAGATATTTTTATTTCTTTAAGGGAAATAATAAAAATTAGCTAATACTAGTACCAATAATAACTATATTGTTGTATAGTTTCCAAGTTGTGTTCAACTCTCTGTGACCCCATGGGCTGCAGCCTGCCAGGCTCATCTGTCCACAAGGTTCTCAGGCAAGAAGGGTTGCCATTTCTTTCTCAAAATAATAACCATAGCAATCATTTAATGAGAAATTTTGATTGTCTGACACTTTTTCAATTTTCCACATATTTACTCTGCAAACTTCATAACTAAATTTTAATTTCTAGTTATTATTGTTGTTGTTGAGTCACTAAGTCCTGTCTAACTCTTTGCAATCCCATGAACTGCAGCATATCAGACTCTTCTGTCCTCTTTTATCTCCTGGAGTTTACTCAAATTCATGTCTACTGAGTTGGTGATGCTATCTTATCATCTTACCTTTTGCTGCCCGCTTCTTCTCCTGCCCTCAGTCTTTCCCAGCGTCAGAAACTTTTCTAATGAGTTGATTCCTTACATTAGGTGGCCGAAGTACTGAAGCTTCATCTTTAATAACAGCCCTTTCAATGAAGATTCAAGTTTGATTTCCTTTATGATTGACTGATTTGATCTCCTTGCTGTCCAAGGGACTCTCAAGGGTCTTTTCCAACTCCACAGTTCAAAAGCATCAATTCTTTGTTGCTCAGCTTTCTTTATGGTCCATCTCTCACATCTTTACATGACTACTGGAAAAACCATAGCTTTGACTATATGTTTGGCAAAATTACGTCTCTGCTTTTCAATATGCTGTCTAGTTTTGTCATAACTTTCCTTCCAAGGAGTAGGCATATTTTAATTTCATGGCTTCAGTCAC
Organism: Madoqua kirkii; assembly: GCA_006408675.1. Classification (NCBI taxonomy): domain Eukaryota; kingdom Metazoa; phylum Chordata; class Mammalia; order Artiodactyla; family Bovidae; genus Madoqua; species Madoqua kirkii. Next base: position 6,782 of record SJYC01038718.1, read on the forward strand.
CATCTTCAGTGATTTTGGAATCCAAGAAAATAAAATCTATTACTGCTTCCATTTTTTCCATTTCTATTTCCCATGAAGTGATGGGACCAAATGCCATGATCTTCATTCTTTTAATGTTGAGTTTCAAGCCAGTTTTTTCACTCTCTTCTTTCATCTTCATCAGTAGGCTCTTTAGTTCTTCTTCACTTTCTCCCATTAGGGTGGTGTCATCTGCATTTTTGAGGTTATTGATATTTCTCTTGGAAATCTTGATTCGAGCTTGTGCTTCATCCAACTGGCATTTTTATAGTGTACTCTGCAGAGAAGTTAAATAAGTAGGATCACAATATACAGACCTGACATACTTCTTTCCCAATTTGGGACCAGTCTGTTGTTCCATGTCTGGTTCTAACTGTTGCTCTAGACCTGTATACAGGTTTCTCAGGAGACAGGTAAGGTGGTCTGGTATTCCCATCTCTTGAATAATTTTCCAGTTTGTTGTGATCTACATAGTCAAGTGCTTTAGCATAATCCATGAAGCAGAAGATGTTTTTCTGTAACTTTCTTGTTTTCTCTATGATTCATCAAATTTGGCAATTTGATCTCTGATTCCCTCTTACTCTTTGAAACTCAGCTTGTACATCTAGAATTTTTTGGTTAACATACTACTGAAGACTAGCTTGAAAGATTTTGAGGATAAACTTGCTAGACTGTGAAATGAGTGCAATTGTATTATATGGTAGTTTAAACATTTTTTGGCATTGCCCTTCTTTGGGATTGGAATGAAAACTGGCCTTTTACAATCCTATTGCCTTTTCTTATTTTTCTAAAATCGCTGACATACTGAGAGCAACACTTTAACTGCATCATCTGTTAGGATTTGAAATAGCTCAGCAGGAATTCCATCAACTCCACTAGCTTTATTCATAGTAATGCTTCTTAAGTCACACTTGACTTCACACTCCAGGATGTCTGGCTCTAGGTGAGTGGCCACACCATTGTGATTATCTGGGTCATTGAGCCTTTTTGTATAGTTCTTCTGTGTGTTCTTGCTACTTTTTCTTAATCTCTTTGGCTTCTGTTGGGTCCTTACCATCTCTGTCCTTTATGATGCCCATATTTGCATTAAATGTTTCTGTGCTATCTCCAAGTTTATTGTAGAAATCTCTAGTCTTTCCCACTTTATTTCTTTGCATATTTCATTTAAGAAGGCCTTCTTATCTCTCCTTGATATTGTCTAAAACTCTACATTCAGTTGGGTATATATTGCCTTTTCCCTCTCCATCTCATCTCACCTTTTACTTTTCTTATTTACTCAGCTATTTGTAAAGCCTCTTCAGACAACCACTTTTCCTTCTTACATTTATTTTCCTTTGATATGGTTTTGGTCACTGCCTCTTGTACTATGTAGTGAACCTCCATCCATATTTCTTCAGGCACACTGTCTACCTGATCAAATCCTTTGCATCTAATTTTACCTTCACTGTATAATCATAAGTGACTTGATTTAGGTCATACCTGAATAGTCTAGTGGTTTTCCCTACTTCTTTTAATTTAAGTCTGAATTTTGTAATAAGGAGCTCAAGATCTGAGCCACAGTCAGCTACAGCTCTTGTTTTTATTGGCCATATAGAGTTTCTCCCTCTTTCCTGCAAAGAACATAATCAACTTGATTCTGTAGTGAACATCTGGTGATGTTGATTTTGAGTCATCTGTTGGGGTGTAGGAAAGGGTGTTTGCTATGACCCCTTCATGAATCAAAGCATGTTCATGGTGAAGGGACTTTCATAATTCAATGAGGCTATGAATCATGGCTTGTAGGGCCACCCGCCCACAATTAACTGGTCTTAGTGAAGGGTTCTGCAAAAACATGATCCACTGGAGAAGGAAATGTCAACCCACTCCAGTATACTTGCCTGGAGAATCTCATTGACAGTATGAAAAGGCAAAAATACATGGCCTTGGAAGAAGAGTCCCCAGCTTGAAAGCTGTCCAATATTCTACTGGGGAAAAGTAAACGGCAATTACTAGTAGCTCCAGAAAATGAAGCAGCTGGCCCAAGGGGAAATGATGCTTAGCTGTGGATGTGTCTGGTGATGAATATAATATTGGATGCTGTAAAGAACAATATTGCATAGAAACCTGGAATGCTAGGTCCATGAATCAAGGTAAATAGAATATGATCAGGCAGGAGATGGCAAGATTGAACATCAACATCTTAAGAATCAGTGAATCAAAATGGACAAGAATGGGAGAATTTAATTCAGATGACCATTATATCTACTACTTTGGGCAAGAATTTCTTAGAAAGAATGGAGTAGCCATCATAATCAACAGAAGAGTTAGAAATGCAGTGCTTGGGTGCAATCTCAAAAAATGACAGAATGATCTCAGTTTGTTTCCAAGGCAAATCATTCAGATCATTCCACATCACAGCAATCCAAGTCTCTGCCCCAACTACTGATATAGAAGAAGCTGAAGTTGATCAGTTCTATGAAGATCTACAATACCTTCTAGAACTAACAACAAACAAAAGATGCCCTTTCTATCATAGGGGACTGGAATGCAAATGTAGGAAGTCAAGAGAAACACAGAATTACAGATAGTTTGTTCTTGGAGTACAAAATGAAACACAGCAAAAGCTAACAGAATTTTGTCAAGAGAACATGCTGGTCATAGCAAAACTCTAGTTCAGTATGTTTATTTTATTTTACAGATAAGCTAGTGATAAAAATATTTAAGGAAATTATCATAAGGCATAGAATTATTTAGTATAGTAGTCAAGATTCAGGCCAGTTTCTCTTTGACTCTTAAAACTAATATGTTGATTACTATATTTTAGAAAAATAATGGAATGATAAATGATGTACTCCTTTTCAAGTTATTATAAAGAAGTGATGAAAATAGAATGAGGAGTATAAAAAGTCAATTGGATTCCCCTCTAAGCATATGATCTTAAACCTATTATTAAGCACTAGGTGGTTTAGAATATAAGTTGGGAGATATGCAAAGAACAAATCATTCTGTATATAGCTACATCTTCTGTAGTGCAGGTTCTCTGATGAACACTAATGTGAGTTTCCAATTATCTAAACACTTCGTGCCCAGTAACATAGGAATAGTCATAGAGATGGAAAGTAGAATAATGGCTTCCCCAAAGAGGTCCAAATTCTGATTCCTAGATTCTGTGAATACATTAGGTTATATTGATACATCAAATGAGAATTAAAGTTGTTCTTCAGATGACTTTGAGATGAGGAGATTATCCTGGATTATCTGAATTGGCCCAGTATAATCACAGAATCCATATATAAATTGAAGAAGAAGACAGAAGAGAGAACATCAGAGTGAAGCAATGTGGGAAAGACTAGAAAGACTGTTGCTGGTTTTGAAGATGGAAGGGAGAAACAAGCCAAGGAAGGCAGGCAGTCACTATGCATAGAAGAGGCAAGAAAAGCAGTTCTCCCCTAAGCTTCTAGAATGGAAGGTAGCCCTGCTAATATTTTCATTTCAAACCAGTCATATCCATCTCATCTGACTTCCAAAAGAGTAAGTGATACATTTGTGTTGTTTTAAGTCACAGTTTGCATACATTTATAGAGCAACCGCAGAAAACTAAAACAGCATGACTTTCTCTCAGGTCTCCCCCCTCCCCCGCCTTTTTTTTTTTTTTTTTGAATAATTTAATCCTATTTCCTCTAGAGCTTTGACATAAACCCAAGTCATTGGCCAATTCCCAAAGGATCACAATTTCCTCCATACCAAGGAGATAACTACATGTATTACTCCGCTGCCATTTTTTCCAACCTTAAATTGGACTGTAGTGAGGTAACAGTCAATCTTCAACTCAGCATCATAACAAGGCAAATCTATGAACTGGGTTTGATGTTTTTTCTTTTTCTACCAACATGCCATTAAAAAAAAAAAAATTCACCATGCAGGTGTAGGTTTGAGCTGAATACAAGTGTTAGTGCAATAGAAGTAAGTGGCATGGATATAGGACCACCTGTCCATATAACTTAATTAAACCTCTTGGACATACTTAGGCAAATTCTGAATAAGCCTTCACAATCACCTGTGGCTGATTCATGTCAATGTATGGCAGAACCAATACAGTACTGTGAAATGGAATAAGCATTAAACAAAAATAAAAAAATAAAAATTTAAAAAAAAATAAATAAATAATAAAAACTTATTTTAGATTACAAAAAAAAAAAGCCTTCACAATCATATTATTAACTCTTTTTTTTTTCTTTTTGCTTTCTCTTTAAATAAAAATATTTATTTTTTGTCCATGCTGCATGGCATATTCAGATCTCAGAAATCCGACCAGGGATTAAACCTGAACTCCCTGCAGTAGAAGCCCAGAATCTTAACCACGGAACCACTAGCCGAGTCCTCATATTATGAACTTTTGATCCGACTGGTTAAAAAGTCTATTTCATGATGATGGATAGTTCCTGTAGGTGGTAATTTGATGTTTCATAATTAACTTCTCTCTCTGTTTAGGCTTAGTATCCCAGGAGATACTCTTCCAGTTCTATGTAGTTTAGTGCTGCTCAACAAATTTTTCATGAACTTCATAAAAGATTTCTAGAATCCTGAGATCAACATGGCCTGAATGTGCAAATCAGCTTGTTGGAGAATCCCAACTTGTTACAGAGCCCTCTCTTCTAAGGGCACCAATCAAAACTGAAAAGCTTTTAGGCCATAAAATACATGCTTAAAAATTATATTTCTAATAGTGTGATACATGTTGTATTTTAAAGTGCAGAAAGTGGTGTCTCCAAAATCTAAAAAGGATCATCACAGTGTTTGTCTTTACCTTTTAAGGGACATTCTTACATAACAAAGATGACTGAAGTTTTTAAAAATGCATCAGTTTGTATCCCTGAATCTTTCTCAGGTTTACAGCAAAGATTTTTTGCTTCATTTATCTTACAAGGACATTCAAAGTACCTGTCCTTTTCTGTACATGGGGTCCAACAAGCACAATGTCATCAGGAGAGTGATGTTTGCAGAATGTCAAGTCAATCAAGGTCCCTATAGACTATATTGTAATAGAGAGCAGAATTAACATAGCTCTGGGATAACCTAGAGAATATGAACTGTTCTCTTTCGTATGTGAATGCAAACTATTTTGATCTTTTCTGATGTAAATTGACAAAATGTGTTCCCCAGATCAGCAGTCACATACCAAGTTCCAAAGACTGTGACAGTTTGTCCCAGAGAAAAAATTATATCAGCACAGCATCTAAGATTAGAGCTACTGCTTGATTACCTATTTAGGAGTCAGTTGTCATTCTCTATTAACCATCTAGGTCAATAGTTGTCATCTTAGTGAACTAAACAGTTGTCATCTTAGTGAACTAAATAGATTCTGATAAGGACCACAGCACTTGGTGTTGATTGTTTCTGCTCTCCCAAACAGGTCTTGACTAGTGTTCTTGCTTCTGCAATCCCAACCTGGATGCCTTGGTACTTTTGACTTAACATTGGCTAATGGTGGATGGGAGAGGGTTGTAAATATTTTCTAGAGCTTGCACTGACCTTTCTACCAAGGTGGCTTTGATACTATAGACCAGAAGACTAACATGAATCTTCCACAAATCCATTTTGATTAGGCTCTCAAGATCAGGAAAATAACCATAGATTGGTCCTTAGATCTACTAGATGGTTAGTAATTTTTTGAAAACCAGAAATCAGTTTAGTATCTTATTATCTCAAACTCCATATCCAATAAATCTGAAAGTATCTGAGTATCTTTTTTCCCCTGTACACAATTACTCCAGTCTATTGTGATGGGTCGATGGGTCTATTTGAGAAATGAGTTAGAATTGCAGCAACATTTCAGAACCCTTATTCAAGAGTAAAGCAATTTCTCTTCATTTGATGGTCTCTAGGTCTGAGAAATGGCTCAGACTTAGAAAATTAGGTGAGAAATTTTTCCATTTTCATGGCTGATCCCAGCCTTCTGTTCACCAGATTTTGATAGATTTTAGTCATATAAATAAAAGAACAACCTTATTTGCTGGCAACATATCCTGTCTTTTGAACATCATCGTCTACTTCAGGTCAATGTTCTCTGGTTGCCATTCTGGCCTTACTGGCTACTATGGTAAATATGTCACTTTCTCCCTCAACTTTAAATCATGCTTACTGGCTTTTGCACTTCCAGATTCCTACCACCATTATTAAATTTAAAGAACCCTTTTCATGGCAACAAGACCTAATCTTAACTCTGACAGAAAAGATACTTACCATCAAGAGTCTCAGTGATGCCTTTAATTCTTCAGTAGCACATACCTTAAAGCATTACTTAAAGAAGTTTCCTTGGACCATTTCTAGGAGACAAGCGAATCACAAAGCGATCTGTTCTGATACAGTCACATCCACCTCTCACAGGCACCAGTCTTCTTTTTCAAATTTTTTTCAAAGTGGCCCTCCTTAATTCCTCCAAGACACTATTTGCCCAGGCTTCAAGGTACCAACCTCCCTGAATCATGGGAGAGAGCCTCCTTGCCATAACATTGTATCTAGCTTATATTTTGCTTCTTCCTTCAGAATCAACTTTCTTATTGTTTCTCTTGTTCTCATTGTACATATTAGCCAAGTACCATAGCTCTTTTGTTGAATAAATTATTTTCATAGAGGGACGGGATTTTTCTTCTCACACTATATTCTGACTTAACTACAGTTATGAGAGCAAATGAATGTAGGCATGAGTGGAACTTGAGAGAAACAACAACTTCTTCTGAGGCTTTTATTTAATGGGAAGCTGCTAAAATTTTATGAAATGGAAACAGGAATTTACTGGTTTGCAGGGAAGAATAACCTAGGGTTTCATGTTTATCAGGTACATCCCCAGAAACGTCCTTTTCCTATTTCTCTGGGACGTTATTTCTTTTCCTAAGGCCTTAGTTTAGCACAGAAGAACTTCCAAGTTTGTATTATACTTTCAATACCATTTATAATTCTATAACACTTAAAGTCAAATTTGGTCCTGATTTGTCCTAGTGGACAAAATCAGAAATTAATGAAACCAAGTGCTCACATCACAAATTCCTTATTGGAAAATATTACTGATGGCCTGTAGGTGCCTCTTAGAGAACATGCCATAAAATTAACTCAGATTTCAGGAAATTTCCCATGGGTGAGCGAAAATTTTCCCCCCAGTCTTTTACCTGAGTCCATCCACTTGGTTCCCAATCCAAATTCAAATACACAAGGACACATTTCCTGATTTTTCCATCTAAAGAGGGACTGTGAAGTCTCTCTCTCTGTCTTTTCACATTTAGGGATTTTTTTAATTAAAATTTTTCATTAATTTTAACCTCCCTGTTTATATCTTATACTAGTCTTATTACAACAAAGAATAATTCTATAAAATCAGTGGTTTTTCCTTTTTTTAATTTCTGCATCTTGAATTTCTGGGACAAACAACATATTAGAACATGTTACTTGCTGCTGCTGCTGCTAAGTCACTTCAGTCGTGTCCAACTCTGTGCAACCCCATAGACGGCAGCCCACCAGGCTTCCCCGTCCCTAGGATTCTCCAGGCAAGAACACTGGAGTGGGTTGCCATTTTCTTCTCCAGTGCATGAAAGTGAAAAGTGAAAGAGAAGTTGCTCAGTCGTGTCTGACTCTTTGTGACCCTGTGGATTGCAGCCTACCAAGCTCCTCTGCCCATGGGATTGCCCAGGCAAGAGTACTGGAGTGGGATGTTACTTGCTAAAACAGTAATAAAATGCACCTCTCAGAAAATCTGCTTTCCCTGAATAGTGCAGTTTTGTTAGTCATAAGGTTATCAATACAAGAAGAAATTGTCAGCTGGAGATAAAAATATCAGCAGTAGTCATGATTAACTGATTGGAGGATATGCAGGCAAAGGGTAACATTTCCTGATTTAGAAAGACTCATTCACTAAGTTTCAGGAGCAACTGGACAAACACAAAATTCCCCTAAGATTTTAATTTCATAACAGAGAGAATTCTAGAATGAGCCTTCTTTATCTATAGGCTGAACTTAAAAATTAAACAAAGACCAGAAGGCCTCAGCCTTTCTGGATCATTTCCATGAAAACAACCAATCAACTTTGCTAGCCTTCATCCAGTGCAGAGATGAGAAGAAAAATAGAACTTATTTCTAATTCAGTGTCCCCGTATGGAAACCTGAGGTCACATAGGTTATACTCTGCCTCTTGTCATCCTTAGGACTGGATTTGGCAAAACTGTATATTTCACATTTTATTAAATACTATCAAAATTTTGGTAAATTAAAAGTATATTGAGGGAGATATAAATTGGGAGTCTGGGATTAGCATATACATATGACTATATATAAAATAGTAAACAACAAGAATGTACTATATAGCTCAGGGAGCTATAGTAAATATTTCATAAAATCTATAATGAAAAATAGTGGACAGGAAAGAATCTGCCTGCAATGCAAGAGAACTGAGTTCAATCCTTGGGTTGGGAAGATCTCCTGGAGGAGGGAATGGCAACCCACTCCAGTATTCTTGCCTGGAGAATCCCATGGACAGAGGAACCTTGCAGGCTATAATCCAAGGGGTCATAAAGAACTGGACATGACTGAATGACTAATACTTTCTTTCTACTTTCTTCTTTTATAGTAAAAAATAAGGCTTACCATGTAAAAATAGGGCTTCAAATGAAAAAGAGTGGTGGTGCTAGTGGAAAAGAACCCACCTGCCAATTCGAGACACAAAAGACTCAGGATCAATCCCTGGACTGGGAAAATCCCCTGGAGTAGGAAATGCAACCCTCTCCAGTATTCTTGCCTGGAAAATCACCAGAGACAGAGGAGCCTGGAGGGTGGCAGTCCATGGGGTTGCGATGATTAATGACTGACCACATACATAATAGAAAATAATCTGAAAAAGAATATATGTGTGTATACACACACACATAATATATATATATATACACACACACACACATATATATATACACATATATATATATATGTCTGAATCACTTTACTGTACACCTAAAACTCATATAACATATTAAAACATGATTTTTAAAAAGTGTATTGGAAGTTGGTAGAGGAATGAGAGTTCTAATCATATAATGATTTTAGATTAGCTGAGACTTCATAATAAATTGAACACTGAAATGCTTTATTGAATCTCCAATAGACTAATCATAATTATAATGCAAACTTGAACAGGTTCAGTAATATTAGTCTTGCCTGCTTTTTTATGATAAATTCTCCATTTTTCTACTTCAAACTGTTTCTTCTTGATTTTCTTCTGCCAGAAAAAAATATCTGACATTCTATTCCTCCCCTACAATACCACCCAGCTTCCAAGTTCAAATCAAAATTAAGCTGAAAGATAATTCTCTGTACTGAAACTTTCTTAACCCCAATTGTGTTAGATTGGTGATGGATTAGTTGCTAAACTGTGTCTGACTCTTGCAACCCTATGAACTGTGTAGCCTGCCAGGCTTCCCTGTCCATAGAATTTCCCAGGCAAGAATACTGGAGTGGGTAGCCATTTCCTTCTCCAGGTGCATTAGATTATTCCTGTGTATTGCCCTCACCTTTCTCTCTTGCTCCTTTGAAGAGCATTAAACATTCTGGCCTAGGACCCTGTGATTGTAGTGAGGCTCATGTGGTATGTGCTTCCATGCCTTAATTCTCCTGGGCTTAGCTATTTGCTTTGGCCAATAGGATATGAGCAGACTTGGGATAGTGCTTCCCAGGTGGGGTCAGTGGTAAAGAAGACACCTGCTAATGCAGGAGACAAAAGAGATGTCTCCTGCTTTGTCAAGATCCTCTGGAGAAGGAAATAACAACCATTCAAATATTCCTGCCTGGAAAATTTCATGGATGGAGGAGCCTGGTGGGCATAGTACATGGGGCTCTCAAAGAGTTGGACAAGACTGAGCATGCACGCATGCAGGCAGACCTGAGGTGAGCTGTGTTTCAGCAAACACGAGGAACCACTATATGGCTGGCTTTTGCTCTCCACCCTTTGCTTAGTGAGAATCAGGTCTTAAATAGGGGATGTTTCTTATTCTGGGTTTTGGAATGAGAATACTCATGGAGCAAATCTATATTACTGATCCACAATCATTCACATACAATGTATCAAGAAACAAATGTATATTATTGTAAGCCACCGAAATTTGAGAGTTTTGGATCCCATATAAAAGCTGGCTAATAAAATTGCATGGCATGTTTCATTTTATTTAAGCCTTAGAACAATTTCTCTGTGCATATGATAAATAATATGTTCTGTATGGTTTACTTATTTTCATGTTTGTGTATGATCAATGTTTTTATCCCATATTCTTTAGTATATGGTTTTGGAAAAAGAGAAAACATGGACATGTCTATTATAAGTCACCCATCTTTTAAATAAAGATTTGAAAATCAATCCTGAAAGGAGGCCTCACATAGCAGATCCAGATACAATATACCTTTATGTGGCATTTTACCATACCTCTGAATTTCTCATGAAATGTGATACTGCTAAAGATACTCTATTGGCATCTCAGGTGTTAGGAAGCTGATAAATTTTTTTTCTTGCTATTGCTTTTAGTTCTCAAGCTTATATTTTCAGTCAAGAAAGAGACACTAACAAACAAGCACTGGTATAAGGAAATGTTTGATATTCTGCCACCGCTGAGTCACTTCAGTTGTGTCCGACTCCATGCTATGAAATGTGATACTGCTAAAGATACTCTATTGGTATCTCAGGTGTTAGGAAGCTGATAAATTTTTTTTCTTGCTATTGCTTTTAGTTCTCAAGCTTATATTTTCAGTCAAGAAAGAGACACTAACAAACAAGCACTGGTATAAGGAAATGTTTGATATTCTGCCACCGCTGAGTCTCTTCAGTTGTGTCCGACTCCATGCGACCCCATAGATGGCAGCCCACCAGGCTCCTCTGTCCCTAGGATTATCCAGGCAAAAATACTGGAGTGGGTTGCCATTTCCTTCTCCAGTGCAGGAAAGTGAAAAGTGAAAGAGAAGTCGCTCAGTCGTGTCTGACTCTTAGTGACCCCATGGACTGCAGCCTACCAGGCTCCTCCATCCATCGGATTTTCCAGGCAAGAGTACTAGAGTGGGGTGCCATTGCCTTTTTGATATTAGGCCTTTCTTATTCTTGAAAGTGAGAGTAAAGTTCCTCAATCATATCTGACTCTTTCAATCCCATTGACTGTAGCCTGCCAGGCTCCAACATGTATGGTATTTTCCAGGCAAGAGTACTGGATTGGGTTGCCATTCTTCCCCACCCAGGGATCAAAATAGGTTATCCACATTACAGGCAGACTCTTCCGGCTGAATCTCATCTGTAACATTCTTGTTCTTGGCCCAAATTTAACATCAGGAAAACACATTACTATCCAAGAAAAAGGATAAAAGGAAAAGTCAGTTTTTAACATCACTGAATATTCCTGCCTTTTACTTTCAATTGGCCATGAATACCTGTATTCTTTAAAGACTGATTTATAAAAAGATTCGACCCAGTATAATATGCATTGTTTTATCAGTTTCTGAATTTATGTACTTCTTGAGGGGAAGAGTCAAATCTTACTCTTCCCAGAATATCTACTTAATATCTAACTGTTACTACCAAAGCAGTGGACATTTGGGAAATGTGTGTGAGGTAAATATATCTGTTAGTTTAGTATTATTAGTAGTCACAGTTAATATTCTGTAAGAAGAGCAAAAACTAATATTTTGTGAAAGTGGCTCAGTCTTGTCTGACTCTTCGTGAACCCACGGACCATACAGTCCATGGAATTCTCCAGGCTAGAATACTGGATTGGTAGCCTTTCCCTTCTCCAGGAGATTCACAACCCAGGGATTGAACCTAGGTCTCCTGCACTGCAGGCAGATTCTTTATCAGCTGAGCCATCAGGGAATACCAACTAATATTTTCCATATACCAAAATAAAAGGATGGTTAATGGAACAGAATTCTATACTGTGACATGTATTAGTAAATCCAGTTCGAGTAGCTGAAAGTATGGGTCTGTGTGTGTGTGTGTTTGTGTGTGTGTTTTATTTGCTCAGTCACGTCTGTGTCCAATTCTTTGTGACCCCCATGGACTGTACCCTGTCAAGCTCCTATGTCCATGGTATTTCCCAGGCAAGAATATTGGAGTGAGTTACCACGCCTTTCTCCAGGAGATCTTCCAGACTCAGGGGGTAGAACATAGGTCTCCTGCATTGCAGGTGGATTCTTTACCATCCAGGCCACCAAAATGCTGTTTGAGTAGCCAAAAGTCTAGAAATTATGTAACTTAGAGAATGGCTTTTTTTTTTTAAATAGTAACAGCAAACTTATAAAATATTTCAGTGCAGATTAATACAACATACTGATGTGCAACCATTTTGTGGACCTACCTGTGCAGGCAAACCTTCAGCAATGAAAATACTTCTGTGCAATTTGTAATTGCTGCCCTTAATCATGAATATTCCTTTCAAAAGGGGAAGGGTCACAAACTGGTTTTGTGGCCTTTATGAGACTATACATTCAAACATTGTGAAGCATGGAAGTCATCAACTGAGTGATGCATTTGGATAAAGGAATGTTCCTTTAGAAATCCTGTATTCTCTATCAAGGTATTAAATTGGCATAAAAGAATTATATTTTTTTTCAGTAACAGGATAATAGAAGGAAAAACAGTCTTATAGAAATAAGAAATGATGGACTGAATGGTTTTAGAATAATATAAAAGCTGTCCATACTTTTAAACAAATGTAGAAGCCAAGGAAAGTTAAGTCAGAACTTTGAATGTTTTTTTTCCACAGATAACTCCACTGATACTATCCTTATTAAAGGAGAGTAAATTACATGTCCCAAGACATCTTTGATTAAATAACCAATAAAACTGAGATTACAGGCAACCTCTCTGAGGCACTGGGAAACTACTAACAGGCTGAAAAATTAACTCCCCAGTGGCAAGGATAATTTTTGTTTTATTAAAGTTTTATATAAAATATAGTTACTTGATATTTTATTTATTTATTTATGCATAGAGTCTATTTTATAATATATTTAAATACTAAAACACTAATCTGAATTGCCATGGCATGTGGCAGAAAGTGTTATCACACACTACAAAAATATTATTCTATTTTTTACTATGTGGTAGCACTAAACTTCTGTTTTAATTGTATCCTTTCTGATCCACTTGCTTACAGATAGATTGACTATTAGATAAAGGTATTAGTTTGTGAAGATAAACAGCAATTTAGAATACTTTGAAGGAAATACAAACCATCACATAATCTAATATTAACATCACTATTATTAAAAAGGAGAAGATGAAAACTTCAAGTTACTTTGTCACACTTACTC